>KQ086193.1:0-36321 GCA_001020605.1 Schizopora paradoxa | reverse complement strand
TGAGATACTTCAAGGATTTATCTTCGAAGTAGGTGCGAGCCGCGGCGCTGTGAGTGGCGTTGCGCAAACGGTGAGCTCTTCCGAGTCGGCGCCACGACATCGCGCTCTCGACCACTACCGATAGCGCACCTGAAAGCTTCGAATTACAGGAAGCTACAGGACGCTTCGTAGCTTCTCACCTCGGAAGGATAGCTACTTACCGGTGAGTATCTCTGGCTGACCTTTCCATATTTTGGGCTACGTGGCTAACGCCAGATACGTAGCTGGTACATTTTCCTGATGGAGTCGGGGAATATGGCGTGTCTAAGCGCGCCGTTACCGATTTTAGACAGCTGTTGGGTTGTCCAGGATTGCACCTTGTCGAGCTTCTGACCCCTGAGTGCTTCTGAGCGCACTGCCACGACGTAGAGGAGACTTCGGTTTCCGCCTCTCATTGTCCTTCACTCGCCTTACCTGCCATATCTGAGGTATATGGGTCCAGGGAGACTCAATCTGGAGTGCTCATGACTTCAAAGAGGACTACATACCAATTTGGCCCGGAATTTGTCATGCATGCCAATTCAAGCTTGAGCGCGATTGAAGGCCACTCACGCTTGAACACTTGTTATTCGTCAGGAAGTAAGTTCCTTGTTAGTTACTCGAGGCTCTACGAGTTCTGTATGCAAGAAGAGGTAGGAATGAAGTAGATTTTACGAGATTTAACAGAATTAATTGTATTTTGGCCGAATGAACCCCCTCGGTCCAAACCATTCACCTTTGACCATCGAGCTGAAATATACCGCCGGGAAGAAATCCTGGTGGTGGTGGATTATGCGATGCCATCAAAAAGATACTTCAGTGACGCACCTTCTTCAAGTAATAGTATAAGGCCCGAGGTACAGCCTGATCACCAAAGTAGTCCGCGAAACTTTCTTTCGGTACCAGCCCGTATTTGAATTCAGCAAGCATCAATTGGCCATATCCCGTTAGGAGCTGGGTCAATTTTACCGCGTAAGAGATGCAAAGAGTACATGCAGAAAGAGAATTCGCAAACTCACAGGACAACTTGTGTACCCATCGTATCTCGCGTTGCTAAGTTTACCCGTGTCTAATAACGAGAAGACGTTCTCGGTGAGCACAGGTGCCTGGCTAGTGATTGCTGCGGCAGTCTTGCTGGTCGGCAGGCTCGAGCAGTCGCCAATTGCGAATACGTTCGAATACTCCGGATTTTTATGCTGGAGCGTACCGTCGTCGACGGACACCCACCCTGCCGCATCCGCGAGGGGCGAGGTTTTGATCACATCAAGCGCTCCCATAGGCGGGGTCGCGTGTAAGAGAGAGAAATCCGTCTCGACGGTTGAGCCGTCGGCCTTGGTGAAGGTCGCGATGCGCTCAGCGCCATTCGGGCTGACGGAGACACGCGTGAGGTTGTGCCCGAACTCCGCGTGGACCCCGCGCTGTATACGCAGCGCGTTGAGGGCGTCGGAGTACTTCTTCACGCTGAACATAGAGGGCATGCCCGTCCAGAACTCCACCTTTACATTGTCGCCGCGCGAGGTGGTACGGTAGCGATCCCATGCCATCCACATAATTTTTTGAGGTGCTGGAATAAATTTGTCAAAAAAAGGAGTACGCATGTATGCGCTCGACGCACCTCCTGCACACTTGATAACACCCGCCGGCTGCGTGAAGATCGCCTTGCCATTCCGGAGCGCATCAAAGTCCCTCCATACCTTGTCGCAAGTTTCGTAGCTGTAAATGGACGAAACTCCCGAAACGGGGGATGCAAGCGCCGCGCTCAGGCCGGGTATGGCATCCCAGTTGATCTTCAGGCCCGTTGCGACGACAAGGACATCGTAAGAGAGTGTCCGGCCAGACGCTAGTGTTACAGACGAGGAAGCGGGCTCGAAGGACTTCACGTTGTCCGGCACGAGACTAATGTGGGGAGGCACAAGCGAGGCAAGGGGGCGGCGAAGGGTAGTTTTCTCCTTCAGACCTGCACCAACGAGTGTCCTACAAATTAACTAGTTCAAAATGCTGAATGAATACAACATATGTAGAGATACGCACCATCCGGGCTGCAACAGAGTTGGCTATAGTTAGCAGCCGTTGCAAGGAACACCATTGGGTATCGGAAGCGCACCTGGTAGTGATGGAATTCAGCCGCATCGACGACCGCTACGTCGCCATCTGCCAGAGGCTTTCCAGCCGCCTTGAACCTGTTATAAATCTGATGTGAGACGTTGATGCCTGCTGAACCTGTCCGTGCATGAGCATTTGAAATCGATGCATCAGGGCATGCATAGACGCGACGCACCCCCTCCGATGACGAGGACCTTGAACTTGTCGCCCGCCGCTGTCGAGCTCGCGAGTCTTGTGCGCACTGTTCGTAAAGCGTTAGCGAGAGACATGATGGCGAAGACGCATAAGAAAAGGACGTGCCACGCTCTGGTCGTCGGTGTGAGAGGGCTGATGTGATCGTCGCGCCATCGAGCACACTTTGCCTCCGGCTGCCTGGCACGTGGCAACTGCCTTCACGTAACAACGCGTCTGTCCTCCTGCCTGTCGCCACTCTCGGTCAATGCCTTCACTCAGACAGACAGCGTCCGCCATGCTCGTTGCTGCCTCCTGACCACGACTCGCCCTCTCTCTCTCACTTTCTTCACTACAGCAGCTGGCCTGCGACGGACCTTTTTTTCTTATTTGCATTCCTATTGCTCCGTTGCTACATCATTTATAGGCTTGTGCTCGAGCTCGCTATAATGCTCCCAAGCAGCCCCCGCCCCTCGCGAAGCGCCACAATGTCCAGAGACGTTGCAGCCGGTCCCCGGAGGGTTAGGTCGGTCAGTCGCCTCGGAGAGAGAGGAGATGTAGGAGGGGGAGGAGGAGGGTACGACAGTGGACCAGAGAGGAGATTGGACAGGTCTGCCACTTCGCGCATGGTCAAACCACAGCGCTCGTTGGGGAACATGTCGTATTCATCGCGGTCGGGCGACGTCCCCCCGCTCCCTACTTCGAGTCTTCCTAGGGCTCTCGTGCCAGGCATGCCTCCAGCCAGTTCCGCATCAACCTCGTTTCGCCAATCTCCATATCCGTCCCCATATCAAAACCCGAATGCGAGAAGTGGACAATCGTCATCAAGGACTTCGCCAGCCTCGTCGACTTCGGGATCTTCTCTGGCCTCAAGTTCGGGCTCCTCATTCCTCGACCGAATGCAAAAGCGTTCTTTGGGTAGCACCTCCTCACAAACCAGCTTCGAGCAGGAGCCGTCTCCTAGGCGCGAGAAAGATAATTGGGCACCGTCTAATTCGAGATCACGACCGGAAACCAGAAATGATCGGTTGGGGAGCAGTGACAGTGAGTTCTTGTCGCATCTGTCACATTCGAATGTCGCCAACATTTATTTTTTGGAAGTGGGAAAACCCTCGACGTTATCTGAGATGGACGCCTCCTCGCAATATGGAACTGATCTTTGGAGTCGTATCACGTCCGCTGCCGCGTCATTTGCTGCTAATGTGAACCATGCGTGGGCATCGAATGTCGGAGCGGATACGGGGGAACGTATGTCTTTATCATGACACCAACAAGTTTGGAGGGTGGGTTACGAGAACTGATCATCTTTACCAGATCCTGCAGCGGGTAGTGATTCCCATCTCACGAAGGTGATCAAGGCGTACCATATATCAAAAGCATCTAGTGTTGCAGATTTGCCAGACTGGTTATTCTCCGAGAATGAGCGAGGGCAAAACAACAGGAGTAGAGGAACAGAGAGGAGAGAACCTGAGAGAAGAGGGCAGGTTCCACGAGAGACACGATCAATGAACCAGGGCGGAGGTTCCGGAGTTCCCCCTTCTCGAGGACGGCGAGATGTTTACGACGCGCCAATGTCATCAAATTCTTATCAGCAGACGAGTCGACCGAGGGAGACCAATTATTCAAGTCCATCCAACGGTTACGGAGGAGAGAGGTCCGGAGGGACAAAAGCGGAAAACCGTCTGAAGGCGCTTCGAGACGAGAAACGTGCGGCTGCTACTGGCGGTGGCTTCAGAGGAGCATCAAGCATGGATGAGAACCGCCAGCAATCTGGGGGATTCTCAGATGGACCGCGACGATATTCGGAAGATGATGACCCAAGGCGGAGACCAGTACAGCCTGTTCCACGCGTAGGCTTGCCTGCCCGCCCGCGAAGGAGATGACGCGGTGTCGGTGATCTTTTTCATCCTGTGTTTCAGGCTATTCTGCTTTGCCTGCACCCGGGATCGGACATTAGAAGTTCCTTCATGATATGGACTTACGGACCAGCTTCGCACACGCATTGTAGCATATTTTGCAGTAGGAACGATGGATTTTTTTGGTTTTGTAGCTTCCAGACCACCATCATGCAAGACAGCGTACTAGTATCGCAACGCGTCCGCCATTCGAGTTGAGTCGGGGTGCACGCGACGCGACGTTGTCCTCCACAGACGCCGATCTGCCCTGAGGTTATTTGTCGTAAAGTTACGAGAAAAAAACCAATCGGAGAAGATGATATCGCCAAATGAGAGGGTGTTTTAGAGCCGAGAAGGGGCGATATCAGAGTGTTTCCATGCAGATATCGCCAGAAATAGAGCGAAAATCGTGCAGGCTTGTTCTGTGGATGCTTCCTTGGGAAGGGGGTGGCAATCATGTAGCCAATGGAGGAGGCGCGGGTGTGATTCGTTGCCTAGAGAAATATATGGGACCGACGAGGCCGAAATAACATTCGATGGCTGATGTTGTCCCATGGGCACGAAGCGGGCTGGCTGAGATGGGCTTTTCGAGCATTTTCTCGTGCAAATCATGACCACGAACAGCAAATTTGACTCGCGATCAGCATACGGACAGAAACTGTTTGGCTGGGTGTTCCACGCAGGCCATCGATGATAGGAGACGCTGCCGGGGACGGCGAGCTCGCTGTGTGGGACGACGACGGGGAGACGATCTGATTCGACGGGGAGCGTTGGGAAAGTGCCTCACTTGCGGTCGCCATGGCCGCGATCGTCAGCTGTTTTCAAACTCCGATTCCCGATCAGGCGGGGTCCGTTATATAGTGCGGCACCCACAGAACCCGCCCAAATCACCCACTTCCTCCACTCGTCTCCCTTTCGTTCGTTTTCGTTCTTTTTCGTTTCGTTTTTCGTTCTCCCAACACCTTTTTTTTACGGTTCGATCTCGAGTTGACTCTCGTTTTCACCGTTAGTACCTTCTTTTATCCAAAGGGTGAGTGATGCGCTCAGTTGACGTGGACGATCGACCCCAAACTGACTGGGCGCTGGCTGTGGCTTTTGCAGATCACTTGTTCTTTGACAGACAGGCCTATACACAACTCAAACCTCTGCGAGGATCAGAACCGCGAATTTCGCTCCGCAGACACTCACACCTCGACGGTCACACTTTCGGAACTTGCTTCACCAACTTCGACTTTTTTTCTTCGTCTTTTTCTGAAACTTCAAGATGGTTCACTTCAAGACTTCGTTTGTGAGCGCCGCTGCCCTTGCAGCTGGTGTCGTCAACGCAGCCCCCCAGTACGGGTACGGCAGCTCTGGCTCCTCTTCGTCGTAAGTGTTCGGTTCTCTGCGCGGTTCGTGTTGTGTTCTAATTTTATCTTCGCCTCGTTTTTTCAATCTGATCTTTTAGTGCGGCATACGGCAATTCGTATGTCACGACGACCGCTATGGCCGACATGTCGATGTCGACAAGCAGCATGATGATGGACGATAGCTCCAGCTCCATGATGATGGACGACAGTTCCAGCTCAATGATGATGGATACCACGAGCACCATGATGATGGACTCGACCAGCACTATGATGATGGACAGCACCTCCACTTCGAGCGCATACAACTCGTACAGCACGAGCAGCATGGCCTCCTATGGATCAGGGAGCACCAACTGGGGAAGCAGCGGCTACAACGACTGCGTGCAGCGTGAGTGACTTTCCGTTTCCGTAATGAAAATGTTGTACTCAAAAAATTTTCAGAATGCATTGCTTCGTTCGGCGCGCCCATGGCGACTTACACGCCCACCTCCACCTCCGGCAGCGATTCGTCCAGCTCTGGCACTTCGTCAGGATCTGGTTCGACTATCACCGTCATCGTTGCGCCGACACAGGGTGTCCTCCGTTACGTACCGTTCGCCGTGAACGCGTCCGTTGGTGACACCGTTGAGTTCGTATGGCACGCGAACATGCACACTGTTACCCACTCGTCCGAGCTCGAGGTTTGCAACAAAACCCTCGACGATCCCTTCACCTCTGGCGTCCAGAACGAGAGCTTCACGTTCTCTCAGGTTGTCAACTCCACTGACCCGACATTCTTCTACTGCGGTGTACCTACCCATTGCCAGAAGGGTATGTTCGGTATCATCAACCCACCGAACGCGATCGATTCGAACATGTCCGTCGGATCGATGATGCCCACTCTCGTTTCCAACGTGCGTATTTTACTAATATCAATATAAATTGCGTTACTGATGATTCGACCAAATTGATAGGACTCGACTACCTCGGCGATGAACTCGTACATGCAGACCGTTGGACAGGGCTCATCCGCAGAGAACTGGGGTAGCTCGATCGACATGTCGAACATGCCATCTGAGGCGTACTCCCTCATTGCCCAGAACGTCATCTACACCAGGACCTTCCTTGCTGCCAACCCCGACTACCTCCAGGATGATGGCTCGGTCAACCTTGGTGTTTCTGGTGCCCCGATGATGGTTCCCCAGGACTTGGCCACCATGCCCCAGGTTAAGGATGCGTCGTCTGCTTCCTCGACCCCCGCTTCCGCAGCGAGCTCCGCCGCGTCATCACCTGCAGGAACCGCCGCAGCTGCCAGTGGCAACTCTTCGGGAGCTCGCGGCCTCGCAGCTTCATCCGCTGTCGCCGCCCTCGTTGCCTTCGGCTCTGCATTCCTCCTCCTGTAAATGCTTTGAACGTGAAAGCTAAAACGGACTCCTGTACGTTGTAATAAACTATCGGACATCACCCAGCGCATACCCCGTATAATCGCGTCTCCTCCTTTCTTCGATTCTTGCACACAAGTGGACTCTTTCTCATTTTTTTGAAGTTTCATTTACGACGTTTTATTCAAGTCACCAAGTCTTTAGAGGCTGTTTTGATCCCCTCACCTTTTTTATCTGCGGACAATTTTCTTTCGAAATCGCTACGTTCTTATCTTCACTCTTCGTGGTCCTGGGTTGTCGTTTGCCCCCAGTGACCTTTGCCTTCGTTGCAGTAGCTTTAGTTGCGAGAGCATCTTTGTACGTTGACGAGTCGTACCCAAAATTACAATGCTTTTTCGCACAAAGATCGTCTGAAGAAACTTGCTGAGTGTGTTTGTGTTGCATCATGAAGAAGTTGTAAAGTTGAAGTTGGCGCTGAGAATCTGGGCGCTTATTTATGTATCTCCGTTTCCGATCGTCGTTGGGTGAGTGTAACTGACGGTCAACTCGACTCAACCACTGCCACGAACGACAGCTTCAACGACGAAATCCCTTCGTGCAGACGTGTCTCTCTTTTCGAAATATTCGACGCAACATCCTGTTAACGTCGTGAATTCTTGGGAATGGGAGGAAGAGAAGATGTGGAAGTGGACCGAAGCTCATCCACTCGATGGGCTGAATCGTTCCTCGGGATCATCGCGTTGACGTCGTTTATCACGTCGACGATTTGCGAGGCGCTTTGACCTCCTCTTCGAACTGTGAAGGACGCCTTGGTCTAACCTCATGCCCAAGGAGTCCTCTTTCAGTGACAGGGGCTCATAGCGCGAACGCTTTGACGTCTTTGCAATAATGGGCCTCGAGGCTACTGGGCCACAACGAAAGTGAAATATAAAGGGACGATGCTGGTAATGCCCGCTTCATCTTCTTACTTTACCTTCATCTGTGGCTCTCTTATCATACACTGAACTCACTGCATTCCATTCAGAAGGACGTTTTCCGTGTCGATTTTTCTCAAGAATACGCTCGCATCCCTTGGCGAACTCCGTTACGAACAATCTTGCTGTAAGTTGAGCTCAGATCTCATATCTTGTGCTGAATAGCTGATTATTGAAGAATTGTTTTCAATCAGAGTCATGCCGCCGATAGAAAATATGGATGCCATTTTCCCGGAGTTCATAGAGTATTTCCTTCCTATCAAGACCGAACAGCTCATGGACGATCCAAATCTTCGAAAAGACGGCGAATGGACAAAGTGGCCGGGCAGGAAGGAATCGAAATCGAAGTGCTTCAATGCATCCGAAATGGAAAGTTTTATCAACGACATCGCAGAGGCCGCTGCTAGGCCAACATCGACTTCTGTAGGCCTCAAACACGATCGTTACTGGACTTCCGGATTCCTCGACAAGCTGGTCACCAGGGCGGGCGAGGAAGTGAAGACTCCGGATCTCGTCTTGCTAAGTAAACACACCAGTCTGAAGGATGCAACCTGGAAGGACGTCCTCAGCGTCATGAACGTTGTGCACGAAAATGGACGAGAACGCCAACCGGAATTGGATGCGCTCAACACCAAATATGCAGAGCATATCTTTAACGTACAACCTGCGCGCAGATTTGTCCCCGTCTGCCTCGTAGTCGAGGACGAACTTCGAATCACCATCTTCGATCGAACTGGACCATTACTCTACAGACATATACCCCACATACATAAGGACCCGAAGAACACGCTCATCGCAATTCTCGGAACTCTCTTGCTGGATCGACAGGATCTAGGTTACGATCCGACCTTGTATGACAAGAAAGAATCTGGGATCGAGGGCACGTTCATGAAAGTGGGCGGCGTGGAGTACGAAGTCACGACCATTTATCACGAAAGAATCATGCACGGCCGCGGCACCGTTTGCTGGAAGGGAATCAGTCAGGTGGATGAGTCGGTCGTCGTCATCAAGGACCAGTGGACGGACGTCAAGAAGAAGAACAGAGAATTGGAAATACTCAAGCATCTGAATAAAGGAGAAGAGTCGTCCGTGTGTACTCCTGACGGAGTGCGGGTCATACCGAAGGTCATCGCGAGTGAGGTCGTTATGGTCAGAGCTCCTAGAGTCGTTGAAATTCGAGAGGACGAAGAAAAGGGACCTATGGTAAGATGCAAGATTCAAGTTGTCGACGTTCAAGATACAACCGCACTCCTGCGCTCCCCCGACGGCGAGAAAAGAGGGGTTCTCGCGCATTGGCGCATGGTAATGACACCATTTGCCTCTCCAATCCAGGAGTTTCCTTCCTTCGAAGGAATCGTAACTATTTTCCGTGATATAATCTACGGTAAGCCTAGCTTTGCTCAAGCTCGACTCGAATGAATCTCACACACTCACCTTAGCAATGTACATCGCTCATTCAAAAGGTGTTCATCATCACGACATCAGCCATCGTAATATTCTTTGGTACTATCACGAAGGCTCAGCGCGCGGCCTCCTCATTGATTATGATGGTGCTAGTTTCGCCGCCGATAATAATCATCAGCGTCTTGGGGTAAGGCATAAATTCCAGTTTCGGTTACGGATTTCACTAATCGCCCACATTCTTCAGGGGACATTGCCATATATGCCCTTGAACGTCCTGAAAAAGCATCCTGACTATTCGCACTGTTATTGCGAAGATTTGGAGTCCCTCTTCTACGTGATGTGCTACGTGTCGACGATGTTCGACGGTCCATGCAATACCCGGGTTAAATTCTCGATAGGCAGCGGGGGACATCTGGACGTAATGAGATGGCGCGAGGGGAAAGCAAACGGAAAGACGCAAGAGGACAGTTATCGGTTCAAACTGAGATCGGTTCAAAATTGCGAAGAGCGACTGTTCAGCAAGTTTGCGCCGTATTTCGAGGGCTTCAAGGATTGCATGCGGCGTCTTCACAAGTTGTTATTCGGGCCAGACAATTATCTCTCGACCTCCTCCTCTCAAAGCACGCAGTATAAAGGAAGAGTTAAGGCACTGAAGGAGCGGTACGAAGAAGGCGGAGAAGACGAGCTCGATGAAGTAAAACGGGCAATTAACGAAGAACTTCGAATATGGGATCGACCTTCGGAACTTGTGTTCCATTCCTTCTTGGAGGCCTTTGACGATACGCTCGAGAAGCTGTGGGAGGTCACAGAGGAGCCTGTCGACGTCGAATCGAGGCACGAGCAGCAGAAGGTCGAGGAAACGCAGGCGGCTCCAGTCCACGAAACTGTTGGTGCCGAAGGCAATGACGGGATGGAAGCAGAACCACTGTCGAAGGAACCATCCCCCCAGATGTTTCTTGGACAAAACGTCCCTTTGGTGCAAAGTCCTCGAAAGAGAAGAGCGTCTGAGCCCGAGAACGAAGAACCTGAGCGAACGAAGATTAAACGTAGCAAACCCGTGGCTGCTCCTTTCCAACCATCCACTGTCGCGAATATCCCTGTGACCGGCGTAGATCATGAGAAGAAAGAACACTGTGATTTACTACAACCTTTGCGCGACGGAAGTAATGGCGCGGATATTCCTGCTGTATTGTAGAATTGTATCGTATCGTTTTTGCCTATGATCGGTTTTTATGACACACCTTTGAGAATTACATTGCTCCTGCATTCCGTACCTAATACAAATACTGTACGTTTCGAACAATCTTCATGTCTGGCATGGAGCCAAAAAGAAGTTAAATGACGGGGGAGGCTTGAAAGTATGGCTTAGCTGGGCGCATAAAACCTTGACACTTGCACTAAATTATTTGAGGATTCAACGGATGAGTGCATCAGAAAGAATGTCAAATGTCTGGTTATGCACTGACGCATCACTAACATTGATTTCATGGACCATTGCATCCTCCGACAGTCACTGTCTCATTGTGCATAGCCAACTCAGATGGAGATGGGTGTAGAAGCTTCAACATGGGTTCATGTCGCTCTGAGAGGAGCTTTACGGACGATTAGACGAAGGGTATCGTATCGGTAAATTGAGTTCGATGACGCAGCCCATACATTGAGCAAGTATCGAATAGCTCGAAATTTGGTTTTAATGATGCGGCTCTCCTCCATTGGATTAGCCATTTTGAAGTTTCGACGGAGAACATTGAGTTGAAATGACACGCACATGAGCAAGTGTCTAGTACGGTCTTCGACATCGGTGGTCCCAAACTCTGATACGTGTTCCAGAGCGCACCCTTAGCCTGGAATTTTTGCATGTTTGCGTTTTTCCGGCGCGCCCAAGCTTGGGGCCTCGAAGTAGCAGCAGATCTAGATTATGGAGTGAGGCGTGTTAGCTATGTCCAAAAAGTCCTCCGGGTGGGTAGAGGCTTGTTCTCCTTTCTGCCATCTAGTCACCGACTCCAAGCCAGTAAAGCGATCTTAGTGGATGCTGAGAGGACAGCGCACCCATTGGTGAATGAGCGATGGTTGCCGGTGTGCGCGTGCAGTCGAGAGATCTAGCTTAAGGTAACGGTAGGAGTGATCCCCGAATGGCTTGGAGAGCAAAACCGAAAAAGGGCTGTCTTTATAGAATTTCCGTAGGTCAGCCCGGGTAAAGGATTTGGAAAGCGCCGTTTACTGGGCTGACGCGTGCAAGTAATATCGGGCTGACTCCAGAGCGCGCCTGAGGCTAACTTCAAGTTCATCACCGGGATGCCCGTGGGCTGGTCACTGATCTGCGTCGCATTTTGAGGTTTTCCGGTGGCCTGCGCGCCAGCCATGGACATCACTCGGAAGAAGAAGATTTGTTGAAAATGTATCTAGATAGATGATATCACGCCCAAGCCCAAATTCTTGTCAGATCGTTTTGAAGTCTACACGAGAAACGAACTCCTACCTCAAATCTCTGACCGAGTCGCCGAAAATAATTTTCCTCATATTTTCCATTGAGCTATCCAAGAGATTATCGGGAACAGTGAACGAACTACGATCGCGATTGAAGAAGTGAACGACACGACAGACCTCAAGCTTGTCCGAGTCTTCCACCAGACGCTGTTCGCCTTTTCTCCTTTCATCTAATTTCCTGCCTACGAGCTTCAATGATCTTCCGCACGATGGTGACGACTTTCTGGGGGCGGTTCAGTCATTTGTTTCGTTTTGTCCCTCTGTGACGCGTCGAACGACGATGCTCTTGGTTTGCGAACGGAGTCAAAGTCGAGTCACGTGTGGCGCGCGTCGTGGGAAACAATGAGCGCAACCCGTGGCGAGGTCGTGGCACGCTCGACGGACGTTGACCAGCACACGCCTTGGCCCCGCGCATCGAGCGCACACCACCACCAACGATGTCGAAACTGTCGACACAGGATGTTATCAAAAATGGCGACTATCTCAACCCAGATTTCGAGCCTTCTTCACTCACCATGGCGCACCTCTTGGGCATCTTCCAATTCCATAGAATCGACTATCCTAGTCAACACAACAAAGCGAAGCTCATCGAGATTTTCAACAAGAACGTGAAGGGCAATGCAAAGACTCTGCGCAAGCAGAGGCTCGTCAGACAGGAAACGGCGGCGAGCATAGATGGCATCCTCGACGGCGTGACCGGTGAACAGATCGCGCCGGCTGCACCGAGTGCATCGAAAGAACCTGTACGCCCATTTCATTTCGTTTGGTAAATGATTTCTTTGCTGACCTTCTACCGCACATGCGGCAGCCCAAGGTTCGTCGTTCATTGCGCGGCCAGCAATCGCGCGAGGCGTCAGTTGACGCGCCGAAGCGCTCTGAAGTTGTACGTATGCGCTCTCCTCGATGTCCTATTGTTCGTCGTATTCCCGCATGCTCTCGTGACTCACTTGTACGTTTAGCAGGGAAAACGACGGCGCGCGTCTGCCCAACCGCAACTGGGCCGGTCAAAGAAGCAGCAATTGATCAGCCCGCCAACGCTCTCCGACGCCAGTGAGGAGTCGGAACCGGAACCTGAGCCGAAGCGGAAGAAAGATGTACGTAGTCGCGCTGCCCTCTCCCAGCCTAATGCCTCTAAAGCCTAACTTATCTGATTTTATCGCCACCCCGAAGTCGGAGGCTGCAGGTCCGTCGGCGCGTCGTGTATCTCAGAAGGTGCCCTAACTCTACCATGTGCATAATACCGCTCTGTTTTCTTACGACATTATACTCTTCTTTTTTTCGAATTTGCATTAGTTCGGTCCGGGCACGATCGATTCTGGATGGGTGGAAGATAACATATTCCAATCTGGAAACGAATCCTCTTCCCCCGTGCGTGCGCCAAAGGTTAAACGAGAGAGTTCAGCTCGGAAATCTTCGGCGAGGAAATCAAGGATGTCTATGTCTGCACCCCCGGAAATGAGCAGTCCGACACGTCCAAATTTTCCTGCATCACTTGTTTCGCCACCCCAATCACGCTTCGAACCAGAATTACCTGCAAGTGTATTGAAGCCTCGTTCTCCAATCGTCCCCGTAAAGGTGTGTATAGCCTGTTCAGCGGCGTTACATAACGAGTATTCCTGGACTAAAATGATTATTTTAGAGCGAAGATGTTGAGGAATTCACCGAAGATAATTCTGGATTTGCGGATGTCAGCGCCGAGCAGGGCTTCGAAGAAGAGATCGAAGAACACGATCAGGCAGATCAGGGACAGGACGATCAGTTACTTCCGCCCGACGTTCTCGATATCCAGAAAGAGGTATCTGATGTATCGCAACGATTGGCTGGGACGACCGAGATCGCGCGACCAATACCTCGTACTCGCTCAATTACGTCTATCGTCTTGGGCTTGCTCCTGCGGCTATTCATGGTCTTATGTCTTGCCGCCTCAACATCTGTCTTCTACGTCTACAAACTGGAGTCTGCCCCTCTGGGATTCTGCGACACGGGCAAAAGCACAAACTCGGCTCTCGTTTCTTTGAGGAAGGAGAGACAGGCACTGCAACATTGCGGATATCGTAACATCGGAAAGGCGGATTTATCTACTTGCCCTGTGCTCATGCTCACCCCGGCACCCCTCCCGGATAGCTGCACTCCATGCCCTGATCATGCTTCATGCACAAGGACCAAAGTACAGTGCGATGAAGGGTACATTCCGAAGCCTCACCTACTGTCGCTCATTCCGTACGCCTCTCAACTTGCGGATGGCCTACCGGGACTCGGGCCTGTTGCCTTCCCTCCTAAGTGCGTCATAGACTTTACCCGGAAGCAAAACATCGGACGTCTGGGCAAGCGAATCGACAACCTATTGGCTGTGGAGCGCGGTCGAAGATTATGCGCCGGAGTAGGAATCGACAAAGATATGGACGGGGGTGATGCCAGAAAATGGGGGTTCGAGATAAATCAACTGAAAGAGATGATGCACTCCGGGAAAGATGCGAAAGCTCCAATCCGCGAGGTACTTGTCTTTACACTTGCTCGTGCTTTTGGGTTTGGTGACTGACGATCATGAAATAGGGTGAAACGTATAACTCGGCCGAGGACTTCGACGGTTACTTTGGCGAAGCTGTGGACCAGCTAAAGAAGTATGGGCGGATTATTTCTGGTTTTGACAGCGAGTAAGTTGCCGCAACCTCCCAAAATAGGAGCCTCGAAACTGATCTTGTGTCACTGTTTTATCTCAACTACTCAAGAGGGCGCATGTACCTGAGCTCGGATCATGAAGAGATGAGCTGGAATTGCCGGTCTACCGTCGCTATTAGGCAAGGTTGGGCGGAATGGCGAAAGACGGTCATTGGTAAGCAAAACTTCGCAGTCGTTTGACAGTCTCTCCCCTTCTCACATGCACATGAAGCATCTATTGGCTTTGTGCTTTCCCTCTTCTACACGAAAGCTCAGCTTGCGGCGCGCAGGTCGGAAGACCGGCACGTCGCCGAGCTGGTCCAGATTGCGCTCGACTACCTTCGAACGCAAGAACTTGCACACCACACCGATCCAGTGTCCAACCCACATCCATTCCTATCATCGACGCAGCTCCGGGACGCGATCTTGGTGGACGAACACTCGGTGGCGAAGCGCCGTCGATTATGGGGTCGTGTCGAGCGTGTGGTCGAGGGTAACGCGAACGTACGGACGAACATGGAAGAGATCCATGGCGACGAAGTTCGAGTCTGGCACTGGGTCGGGAGCAGTGGGCTGATGTCACCCGCTGCGAAGAGGGTGCAGCCTTCGAGCCCCGATGCGAGTTACGACACGAGCCCTCAGCGCGACATGGTCGAGAAAGCCCCCCGGCGGTTTCTCGCATAATTGACGAGCGGCCGGCGCAACAACACCTATTTCTTCGACATAAGCTCGCTTGGATTGATCCGGAGGGCTTCGCTCGATATTATTTCATCTATTTACGAAAGAGGTCACGATGGAAGCTACGAATTGGCACGACATCTGTACAGAATTTCACGCTTTCGGAGTATGTTCTTTATTTATTTGTCGCTTTGTAAACCCCTTAATGCTCTTATGTTCTCTCGGACCCACTCTCTCCTCCGTGGCGCTTCCACGCGCATCTGTACCGTTAGATCTAATTCGTATTTCCTGAATGGCTTTGCTACTGTATTGATATCATGACCCAATTCATTTTGTCATCCTATCCTGCTTTGTGCAAGAGCGTAGGTTCTTCCGGGAAGTTACTGCTCAGAACTCTATGTGTTCCTTCGTAAGCTTTTGTGTAATGTGTGGCGAATTCATTTTGAGCACGTCTCCTCGGAAGGTGAATATATCGTCCATCAACAGTATATTGAAGTGAGGTACAAGTTGTTCTTGTCCGAGGAAAAGCGAACCCACCGTTCGCGACTTCGCAGTTTGAGGCGTTATGCTCTGGAGGAGAGGGTTAATGTTGCGGTCACATCCGGATCACGACAAGATTTCTGCTTGTGTTCGTGCTAATCGAAATTCGTCTCCTCTCTCCCTCGTCCTTGAGCGCCTGATCATACTGGAAGATACGTTTTTGTTTTCTGATGGTGATCATAGCCCCCAATATCATATCATATCACTGTCATCAGCAGACGTTGGTCCACGGCCTATGGTCTGAGGAGGGAAGCGGGAACGGGAACGCTCAGGAAGCAATCAAGCGAACCCGTATCACATGCTTTCGTTAGTATGTGTGCGCTTGTTGGTGCCTTCGAGTTGCTATCGGGATCTGCTGGGTAGTTTGCTGTTGTTCTTCGCAGGGAGCAGCAGAGCTCGATCATGTCTTGGTAAGGCCGGAGGCCTAAAGGTGGGCTCGGCTGACCAGGGGTGACCGTGATCGGCGTCTTCTCTCAGAGTCGTTGATTCTGTCAAGGTGGTCGGGCAGATAGTCACGTATTATCAAATCCGCCTGGAATTCAGGTAACTCACCACTTTATGGCATTGACAACATACGAGGAGAGACGTTGCGGGAGGACGAGAGGCGGAGAGACGCGATTGAGTCGAATCTGAACGATTGTGGAGGGTTATCAAGACGAACTCTGCGCGCTGCAAAAGACAACGGCACTCTCGTCATCGGCGTTCTTGTGGAATTAGCTAAAGGCAAGTTCGAGGATAATTTACTCACAGCTTCGACCGTATAGCGTTCGAGTGAGAAGATGATATACCGCTATTGTGCACAAGATTATGATCGAGAATCTGTTTCGCCATATTCGCGGGGAGGATTTGCACGGAAAATTGTTGTAGTGATAGTGGCGGGACTATAGAGCACACAGACTCAGCGGCCGTGATGTCTCCGGAGTGATTGAGCATTGTTTCGAAACCGAGGGTCGACACTCCATTATGTGTACAGCTGTTGACCCCTCCGACGCGCTCGCCACCTGAAACATGGGTTGTATTCCCGCCATGACACTGACTCGCCAGCCAGGATCGCGATATCTTTTCAAGTTCAAAGGTCAGAAATCAATTTCATGGCGGCGACGTGAGTGAGATCTGTAGTGAGACGTTTACGCAAACGACGCGATCCGTAATTTCGATAAACCTCCATCCCTTGCCTCTGATCCATCCGCCCAGGGATGACTGCGATTTTTTGTTACCCAAGCATTCAATTTTGAACGCCCGGAACTTGATCATGGCGTCAGAAAAGCGTGACATCAGCTAAAGTCGGGGCGGCTGTTCAGTTGTACGTACATGCTTTAGGTACAACGTCACGAAGCCGTTGTTTCGACGCAGACGATTCTGATGTTTCAAGTTCAATCTCGTGAGCCTGGCGACGATACTAATAATAATAATGTTACAATTCGTCAGAGCATGTTTTTCGATCAAGTCTCTCTTGAAATAGAGAAAATAACTCACATTCACTGGCGTCCGGCCTTCCTTCTCATATGTTTTTTTCGCCGAGACTCTTCAAGCTCAAATGCCGATCACGACCGTTTCTTCCCTCTCGAATGATAACTCGTCGTTTGGCGCTGCGGGATCGCGCCAGCAATAGGATTCATTTAGTGTGGGCGTCTTGCGGACGCCACTCTCGTGTGAGTGAACTTGTCCGTTGCGGCGAAGGTGAAGATCTGCAGCAGTCCAGAATTGACTGGCCTATTATCAGAAGAAGGCAGCACCGCAACAATTTGATATATAAATTCGAGCCGGGTTTTCTCGAGCACTTCTGACGCTCGCCGGGATCCAAATAAATTGGCACATTCGTATTCACGGTATTGGCAACAGATTGAGTGTAGAGACTTCACCTCCGCGGATCGACGAACGAGTGATTGGAGTGAAAATGAGCAAGGAGTCGTAGTACTGCCGCCCTGGGTGCGAACTCGCGAGGAGAACACACACGCGGTCTTGCCTGAGGCTTATTGTGTGCGCTTTCTCGAGCCATCCGAACGTAGATTGGCCGGGGAGAGATGGGTTTTTTGGATTGGATCGAGAGCCTGTTTGCCCCGCCTTCTCAGCGTAATAGACGATCGAAGAGTGTGCGAGTGCGTGGATGCCCTGTTTTCAATTAGTCGAACTTGAAGAAGCCTGCTGGATGCGCTCCGCCCCCGCGTAGCTTACGGAGATGATATTGCTGCAAGAGGCAAAAAGTGAAGCTTGTTCGACAGCCGGAGAAGCAACGCAGGAGCGATTTGATCCTAACGAGAAACCCAGCTGCAGGGCTGCTAGACGTTCGAGGAAAATCGATGATGAGGATTACAGCGTTCTGGCTGGAGAGTGGGTATAATTATTGACGACCACTTGCTTTCGTTGACAGATGATCGATGATTAGCTTCAAATAGACATCCAGTAGTTCTTCGAGAGTTTCAAAAGTGGAAGCTTGAAAGAGCGGCGTTTGAGGCTGTCGAGAACTTGAGAAGAGAAAGAGAGAAAGCTGTCCGAGTCGGTGCCAGTACTCGACTTCAACCTCACGATACCTTCCCACGATTAGTGCCATTTCAGGACAGCAATGGCCCGCTAACGCTGCTTCGACGGGTGTACATCCATGTGAACTGCTACAGGATTAAAAAACTGACTGGCATTGTCTGGGAGTGTCAGTGCCTGGAGCGGCGCATTGAAATTACCACTCTGTCGTTTTTTCGTTATGTTATTTTAGAGTTCTTCTTCGACAAGTCGGCAGGTTTAGCGTTCAAGAGTGCCCATGCTGTTCGCAAGTCAACCCTTTCCGCTCTTTCAATTGGCTATTTTGCTTCGAGGGTATACACCCACATGCATCCTAGTCACAATTCATAAGACCCTCCACGTCCTCGCGGGTTCTCTGGGCGATCTCAGTCAACTTTGAACAAGAGCCGCATCTCGAGACCTCCCTCAAAAATTTGTACGGAAACCTCGAAAAAGAGAAGCCGACTCGGAAAACTCTCGCAAGGAGAAAGAAGCTTTGATACTTTCCGCTTGTGTAAAATTGGATTCTAAACGAGAGGCGCTGCCGAGGAGACGCTCAAAGAGAGCAAAGCTATCCGAAATCGGTGGACCCACAAAACGTCGATCTCGCTTAGAACCTCTAATCGACCAAAAAGGAACCTCAGGGACCTCCTCTTCATCCAATCCGTTGGGTGCTCTGCAGTAAATCACGAGCAGGCCCCCCTCTTTTTCGTATTATAGGAGGTTGGCCCCGGACGCTGCAACACGTTTCTCGACGGTCGGGTGACAGGAGGGGCACACATGTCGACGCGCCTGCTTTGCCACCTCCTGAGGTCACGATCCCGCTTTCGCATGCGCATCATTTCTTAGCAGCACAAATTTGCGCCTCCTTTCTTGTCTTTTTCTTCTTCTTTGTTATTTCTTTGAACTTGCCCTCTAGGTCGTCACTGGCATCAGATGCTCTTCTTGCCTAGCTCGGTCTACGAAATCAGAGTTCTGCGGGAGGGGCGAGTAGGGTTTGTTGTCGAGCTTAGAACAGAGACTGATCCTGAGGTCGCCCGAGGATACGATAGGAAATAAAGGAAGGGTTGTTAGAGCAGAGCTTCCAACAGAATCCGAACTCCTCGAAGGCGACGGCTTCGAGCTCTTGACTGTGACCCTAGCCGGCCGGAACGCCAAAAGAAGCACGCACAATTGACTTGGTCGCGTCTTTGGAAAGGACAAGCTAGAGTATGCGCCAACTTCTGGGGCGAGCCACCTTCCGCTAATTTACTCAATTATATCCATCGACCTTTGCTTCAAAGCCTCGACACCGTCGAGAGTCGGCTTGAGCTTTAGACATTATTGCAGCTGTGAACCCAAGTCCTTGTATGCGGTCACAGCTGTTCTTTCGCCGCTCTGCGATTCGATCTTCCAAAGCACAAGTCTGAGCTAGCGTTCGAATTCCCGCCGCTAAGTTTCAAGCTCAAAGACCTCACGATTCTGTCCGGCTCGCGAGAGGAAGCATCAGAACATCATAAACCATCTGGAGATCCATCCTCCTTCGGCCTGACCTATGAATTCACGTCAACAAAATCACCAGGAAATAGAAAGATATCCAGCTCGAATTTCTATACATCGATCTGGCCCCCAAGATCGCGTCGGCGGAGGTGCCATCAACTGTTCACAAAGCGCGACTGAATTAATCTGCAAAGCCCTATGATGTCGAAAATACAAGGTTTACATACGAGGGTGCTAGTCCAACGCCCTGCCACCCATGTACTGTCTGGGGCAAAACCTCCACGGGCCGGTTCTGCCATTTGCCAGGCAAAACCTGGCAGGCAAAAGGTATTGCCGTGGCTGGCAAATGGTTTTCGGCTTAAATACCAAGAAAACATTGGGATAATTATCCTCACCGGCAGAATGCATATCTTTGAGGCCTATGCTAACTTTTACATTGCATCTTAGAGAGAATAAGAGTAAGATACCGAACGTAGAGGTGGTTCGAAGGAAATTCAGCTGGTTGGAAGGTAGTAGTACCCGGGTGGTTCGGAGGTCACTCGGCTCGGGAACCTAGCCGATTGCCGGTAATCCGGGTCCTCAACGAGACATTTTCCTCCAATTACCTTTGACAACGGTGGAGATCCCACATTTTGAATAGCATCTGGGCTCAAAATATTCTAATTTACTTCAGAATATCTGCTATCCTGGACTTCCAATGGTAGGTTCTGCCACCCTCTGCCAGTGCGAGTTTAGCGCTGAGTTCTGCCTTGCCGGTTATAACCGTTTTGCCATGTGGCAGCGGCAAAACTGGCGAGTTCTGCCCACAACAGTACACCCATGTCGTCTGCGGCTGCAAAGGATAATAGGATCTTCCCTGAAGGTCAACGAAGGGTGTTCGAACCTTATGTTCACCCGCGAGAACGACGCAATAAATCGCAAATTTATTACCTTCGATAGAAAGGGAGTACCAAACTCGCTCTGGACAATTGCGCATCGAGCAAGAAAAAAGACACACCATCAAGCACGTCGGATTAATATTTACGTTGGAATCTCACAGGCTGAGAGGGAAAAGCGCCGGAATAAAACGACCCATCCCACGAAGCCTTCCGGTTCTTCAAAGGCTTCGTTTCCTCCCGGAGCGCAATATAACCAAAGACGTCCGAAAGGTTCGCCTACGAACGAGAAATGAGCTAGAAATTTAATACAGATAGGATATTAATATTATTAAAGCTCGACTCATATAGCGTGGAATTGGTTTCGTACAGTCGCTTTCATACCGCATCCAAGATGAATGTGGGATAGTGAGCATCTGAAATCCGCAAAATTTCGCGCACCAGACTCCGGTTGAACGAAGGGGAAAAGGAGCTTGACGACCGAGTGAAAGAACTCCTGGAAACCGAAGCAAAGGTCCAGTGAGATCTTCGTGCCTGCATTGCGCCGACGTCCCTTTCTTTCAATGCGCCGTCGGAGCAAGTACTAGTCGTGCGCTGTTCTGTTCTTGTATTCAAGGTGCAAAAAACGCCGAAGGAAGGGAGGAAGGGAGAAGAGAACCTGTCGATCGTGATCTGCGAGGCGCAACGGAGGAGATACCATCTTCTGAGCCGCCCCTTCGTCTTCAAAAAGATCGAAAGAGTCCCAACGTCGACGCTGTTCGCCTCCCAACGCAAGCTCCGGGATAACTTTGAGTGCTCTTCGAGATGTTGAAAAGATGACCCATAGTCAGCCAGGTCGCCGGTGCTCATTTACTCGGAGGAGAAATTATTAATCTGCGAAAGCAATGAAGCGTAGCACCAGCATCTGTTTGAGTTCGCCGAGAAACAAAGGTCACACCACCACTCACCACCCGGTGATTTCTTCTCTTTCTTACCTGAGCCTCATGCCTTCGTCTCTCAAATTTCGCCGTCTGCGATTGCTGTGTACACCTGAGGAGTGAGTAATAACACTGGCGGCAAGGAGTGAGCGAAGGGGCGATGCAGTGCACCCACACCCACCTTTCCTCTTCCGACGCCGAGATCCCAACGCCTCGATCCGAGTATCCATATCCGGTAATCGGGGTTTCCAAGCGCGCGTTTGTTCCGAGCCGTCGGTCGTTTCTTTGGGTCAAGGCCAATATTCCGTCCGTTATTGGGCATAGAGCACAGGCCAATAGAATATATCGCGATCTCGGGGGCCAGTGAGGATCTGATGCTATAGGAGAGGGAAGAGGAGTGCGCACCAAAATCGAAATTGTAAATTGATGATCAGAGGAAGAACAACAGAGCAGCTGGAGGACGGCGCATTCGCGATCGTCAATGCGGAATATTGACTTTCAGGGAGCAGAACAAAGCAAGAAAAAGGAGGGTGCAGTAGCGAATTCGAACGAAAGAGTATCAGGATCACCATCCAGGAGGAATGCAAGTACGAAAGTTAGATAGATAGAGAAGAAACAAACGTCTCCCAAATTACTTCCTGAAGAAATTCAATGAATGGATCTGCGGGAGAGAAAGAGAGGATCTCGTCTTCCGCTTGAATACATCCTTTTTGTCGCAGACGAATTGAGACATTAGTTAGAGCACACGCACAAGTCTGATAATAAGCGAGGAATGGATCGACAGGGTGCAAGGACCTGGAGACGCCCACCCGCGCTTTCGTGTTAGGCCTAGTACAGTGCGACTCGGAGTGCATCTGAGCGTCGTCGATCTCGAGCTTGAGGGTCAAGGGGCGCGCTTCCTTTTGTCTTCCTCTTCCGTAATCTCGTTCGTCTTACATTGCGCATTGTACTCCGCCGGCGGAAGGAAATTGGGCACTGACTGAAAAGAAAAGTTCCTCCGGGCTCCGGAGGCGTGCTGGTAAAGGAAAAATAAAGGAGAGAAGAGAAAATGTCTCTCCACAATTCCATTAATCTAAGGGACGTCAGGCGATCTGGATTATCATCCTAAAATGCGTCTACAAATTTGGTTGCGGGGACGAATAATAGTGGACTGGGAGGACGAGGGTCAGCGCTTCAAGAATTCAAGCGTGCATCGACATGCCCATCGGGAGCCCCTTTTGAATCTTCTCGACCAAGGCGCGCTTCATGAACTGCTCCTCGGCTAGAACTCGCGTTGTCTGTGCAGTAAAAATAACAAGATGAAATTCATTGTCTGAGCATTTTTCGTCGACGGAAGAATAATGTGCCGCGCTACTCACTCTCAAGAACCGCTCGAGGTCAATGCGCCCAGTATTCAACGCGCGGTGAAGGTGGTACATTGTGTCCTCGATCGCATTGTCTTCCGCAACGAGATTTATCAACCTAAACGCAAGAACAAAAATGTCAGCTAAGATCCAACGCCTAACAATTATTTTGGCCCACTGATTCTCAACAATACTCGTCGCACACACCATCTCGTCCACCTCGACCTCACCCCGCCTTCTTACCTCACCCACCACACCCTCCGTACGGCTTACCACCTCCCTCAGTCGCCCAGATACCCCGCGGCACACGTCCCTTACAGCCGTGAGCCGCGCACTTTCGTCTGCGACGGCGGGTGCGCCAGCCAGTAATGCGCGCTGCAATTCGAGTTGCTTTTGCTGAGAGGCGGCACAGGAGGTCTGGAGTTGCGCGAGGGCAGAGCGTAGTTGGGTGTGGAGGGCGCCGTGGAGGCGCTGGAGCTCTGGGTTTGGGGGGCGCGGGGGGAAGGGCGCTGAGCTAGAGGGGGCAGAGGATGGGGCGGGAAGAGCGGGAGGGTCATCGGAAGACAGGAGGTCGGGAGGGGGGACGCGCGGGGGCGGGGGCGCTTGTCGCTGTTGCTGAGGTACGACTGGTGCGCCAGGCGCGTACGCATACGCCCCTCCCCCTCCAGCAATAGGAGCTCCGGCATTGTAATACTGTGTTCCCGACCCCGTCGCCGTCTGCTGCAGCTGCAGCTGTTGCCCGACAGGCGAAGAGACGGCATACCCCTGCTGCCCCTGCCCCTGTCCCAGCGTCTGGAGATTTGGAGGCGCCAACTGAGGCGACAAGCCAGGTCCGGGCGGACTCGGAGTGCCGACAGTCCCACCATAGCCTCCGTACGCCTGCGCCTGAACCTGAGGTGGTGCAGGCGCTTGTCCGTACGCGGTAAAACGCTGCTGCAGTTGCTGCTCTTGTCCTTGTTGTCGCGACACGTGGAATGGCGAGGGGGGTACTGGGGGCGGAGGCGGTGGGGACGCCGGGGACGTCACACGTGTTTGAGTGTTCTGTATCTGCTGCTGCTGCTGCGGTTGCGGTTGCGGTTGCTGCTGGAGAGCAGCGACGAACTGGCCCTGCTGTTGCTGATCCTGCTGCTGCTGTTGCTGCTGATTCGGGATGCATCCGTTTCGTTAGTAAACCAGATTGAATTAAAGGACCATCGCCGACTCCACTCATTCGAGCTTCACGATCGATGGATTGAAGATTACCTACCTGAATCGTTTGCTGATGCAGAACCCCCGCCTCTCGCCCACCGGGCCCGGGGGAGTAGTAATACCTGTATGAAGTAGATCACGAATTACAAAAAAAAATTGAATCGAACAGGGGGTGAATCCAAGCCACGTATTCCCAGTATCGGTCAATCAGTCAGCTCTCCGTCAGCACTAGGCAGGTAAAGGAAGAACTAAAGCGAAAAAAAACTCACGGAGGGGGACTCGACATACCTCTCCCAGCGCTCGCGCCTTGCATGCCCGCCGGGAGAGGCGGCACAGGCGGGGGGCGGCTGGGATCAGCTGGGGGAGGTGAAGCCGCCTGCGTGTGCGCTTGAGCGGAATTTACTGGCATGGGTACGGAGGCGGATGCAGGAGATGGCGCCTGGGCGAGGCGCACCGGGTAGTTATGGAACGTGCCGGGCGCCTGGGGGTGAGGTGGGATCGCTGGAGGCGCCTCCTAACGATTTGGCATAGAGTCGCGATATACGACATGGGGAGAAATCAGTCAGTCAGGTGTTATTCTCTGGATATTTCAGAATTTAGCAGGAAGGGTCGCGGAAATCAAAGGAATGACCGAACGCAAAGCAGGGGGCGAACGGGATAGTCAGCGGGCACACTCCGATCACGCAAGACCATATCTTGAAAGTCTTCCTGCGCCTTGGTGGCTCGCCTTGACTATGCCGTTCGTGCAATTTGATAAAATGAGAAAAAGGCGGGATAGTGCGGGGGAATTGGCACGTAAAGGCGAGAGGGTGCAGCATCTTTCGTAGGCGATCTCCGAGGGAGTCGAGGCTCGAGCGTTTCAACATTCAACTGGGCGGCGCCAACGAACAAGATGTGCGGTCCGAGGGGTTGGATATATGGATTATCAAAGTCAAGATATGTGGCAGAATAGGGAAAGATAGAGCGAGGAGCTCGGATGGGACGGGTCTGTTAAGTAGGCCGGAAGAGAGGCGATGAGTATTTTGACGTTGTGGAGAAGGACCAAGTCTACTCGACTCACCAAGTGTAAAATAAAAGTCACCGAGTCGAGCGCATCGAGATAGATAGGATAAAAATAGATAACCGGAGACTGGGGGGAAGAGGAAGTTTGGACTTACAGAGAGACGCGTTTGAGGCTGCTGCGAGGCTTGGAGAGGGCCATGTGGATACGGCGACGAGTGCGGTGACGGTGATGCTGGCTGGTGGTAGGCCGGAGACGGACGTGGACCGACCCCGACGCTGTTCCCGCCTTGCTGCTGCTGTGGCTTGCGAGGGAGAGGCGGGGGCGAGGCCACGTGGTCGGAGCGATCGTGATCGGAGGAGGCAGCAGGAGCGGAAGAGGGCACTGGCACTGGCGAGGGCGAGGATGAGGACGACGAGGGGTGTGTTTCTTGGGCACGAGGCCTTGCGTAGAGCGGTGGGTGGGCGGAGAAGTGGTCGATCATGGCATCGATGAGGCCCTGGACGGAGCATGACTTAGGCGATAGACGTCAACGTGAATGCACCGTTTCGACGCGTAGACAAGCGACGACTCACGTCTGGTTTGGCACGCCAGTTGCGCATGTACTCGAGGTCGCACCGCCCGGAGACGTCGACGTAGGGCGACTGCCTGACGAGCATGTCGCTCGTGGGGACGACGTAGACGATGGGGGGCTCGCGGGGGTAGTCGAGGGTGAGCCACACCGCGACGGGGATGTTGTACGCCGTTGCGCGGTATGCGATGGGGATGGTGCCATGGATGCAGAGGAGGAGCTGGGTGCGTCCGTCGTCGTACGTGTATATCTCTGTCTTCGGGCGCAGCGAGGGGACGCGGTCGAGGAGGGCGAGGACGTCTGGCTGTATGCGGTCAGGTGACTGGTAGAGCTGGGCGTTTGCCTGGAGCCAGTTCTTGGTGAGGCGTCGTCTGTCTGCTGAGGCCATGTTTGAGAGGAGGTCGAAGAGGCTTCGTCCGAAAGGGGCAGGCTGAAAGAGGATGACGGCATGAGGGCAGATGCCGGATCGGGCCGGACTGGATCTTTTTCTTTGTTTGCAACAATAGACCCGACAGAGTGGATTCAGGGTCTGTGGGAGCGGGTCCGGCTCGCCCTACTGCCGGGAAGGGTCGCCCCTGGAACTGCCCGATATGGAAGAGTAGACCCAGCTGCTACAATAGCCTTTGGCGTGCCTCCCCGTTGGAAACATCCTTCCTAATCGGGACCTTAGGGTCAGACGCCAGATCGTCAGAACGCCTATAAGTACAGCGCCGCCTTCAACGCCTCCTCCTCCTCCGCCACTGCCTTCAGTCGTCGTCGCAGCCATGCAGAACACCATCCCGCCCCCGCCCCCGTCGAACAGGAACGACCATCTCCCCCAGCGCCGTCACAGAAAAATGCTCAAGGACGGCTCCTCAGAAGTATGGCCCTCCGACGCAGAGAGCATCTTCCTCGACGGTCTCCGCGACTACTGGAACTCCCCCTGGGCCAACTTTTCGCGGGGACGCTCCCGCTGGCGCAACCAATATCTCGTCGACTTTCTCAAGAAGAACGGCATTGAGCGATCCAAGAAACAGGTCGCGTCCCACATCCAGGTCCTCAGAAATATGTGGAAAGGCCACCCAGGTATGTCATATTCTACGCGAGTGCTATCGACCACGTTCTAATGCGCATTTCAGAGTTCGTCCTCGTCGCAGGACCAGACGAGCTCTCAGAGGGCTCGAGCACGTCTGACAGACATTCCCCCTCCCGACGCTCGCACACAGGCAAGCCGTCCCCTTCGCCCTCGCGTCCACGACGCGCCTCTGTCTCACAGTCCTCGCCCCCCTCCACCCCCACCTCCTACGAGGGCAACGACTTCCCCCCTGGCCCCTCACCAGAGCTTGCAAACTCACATGTCCACCCTCACCACTCTCACCCACAACTCCACCATCCCTATCAATCTGCTCGACCGCAGAGTCTCTCGCTCGTCAAGACCGAGTACTCCCCATCCCCCGCCTTCGACCAGGTCGCGATGCCCTCTGGCCTTCCCTCAGTCCCAGAGGACTATACGCCCGTCCTTGTCAACCGCGTGTCTGGCCTCTGTCTCTGGGCAGACGGTGTGGATCCAAAGTACATTGACGTGGATGCCCTGCCCCTCTCCAGTGCTCAAGCCAACGCAAGCCAACCAGGTTCTCCTGCCTCCCCGGTTGGCGTGCGTCCCTCGCCCTTGTCCATCCCTTTGAATGGCATCGTCAGGACCTCGCTGCGGATAAAGTTGACCATTCCTTACGACCAGGGGTCTTCGACGTTCAGCGGGTTCAGCGGCGCGGTTTCCTTTGCTGCCCCCCTCACAACGGCAGCTCAGTGCTCGACACGGGTCCTCGTCGACAATCAAACCACCCATACCGACTTCGCGACTCTCATTCCTATCGTCGAATCGCAGCAGGATGGTCAGCAGCAGCAAAATCGGTCCGTAGGCCTCCTCCCTGACTCTTGGCTGACGCGATGCAACTGGCTCGACACGAGCAGCGGGAAGAAGACCGTCATCGTGCAGCAGGTCGTCGTCGACGGTGAAAACATCTTCGTCGTCATCTACGAAATCAACCGCGTACACTCCGCCCCCTCTCCTCACTCTGCGCACTCCTCGCCGGCCTCTCTCTCGCCAGCATCCCTCCACTCTGCAAGTCCGCCTCCCTCGGTGTCGCAGTCACAATCCTACTTCTCCCCGATGGCAGAGTTGACGATTTACAACAGGGTCGTCGACACCTCGTCGGCTCCTCCGCCCCAGCTGCTCCCTCTCCCCGTCACCCCTCCCGCCAATTCCGGCGCAGGCGCGAGTGGGAGCGGGATGCCCCACCGATATGGCGGAGACACGTTCGGCGGGGGTGCGAGCGCGGCGAATGCATATCTGTACAGCACCGGCGCTGCGCTCGCCGGCGCCGGACAGAGCCATCTCACCCAGCAGCAGCACTCGCCTTCGACGCAGCACCAACACCAGCAGCCTGGCTTCAGCATCGGAGGCGTACCGACCCCGACGCACCAGCGCACTGCCTCGTCGAGTGGTGCAGCTGTTGGCGCGGGCAGGCAGGCAGGCGCCGGAGGCTCGGTCGGTGTGGTGGCGCAGCAGCAGCAGGGCTCTCGCACACCGAGTTCAACCTCAAGCAACAGCGAGAGTCGCCAGACGACGCCGACGCACACTTCGTATCGACCGCACGGACATGGACACGGGCACTCGTCGAGCATCTCGAGCATCAGCTCTGACTTGAGCTCGCCGACATCGCCTCTGACACCGCTCGGCGGCGGGTTTGGGTCATCCTCCTCGCTGTCGGCGAGTTCCACGGGTTCGAGCAGCAGCTCGGGCACGCTCCGCTCGTGTGCAACGTCTTCATCGGCGGCGATGCACGGGCTCGTGGGCTCGTACGGTTCGGTCATGGGGCGTGGATTTGGGACGGGCGGGATGAGCTCGGGGTACAACGGTCTGTATGGCAGCAGCTCCAGCGGCGCGGACAGCAGCAATAGCAGCAATTCATACCTCAACAGTTTGAACGACGACTTCGTTGGCGGTGGAGGCGGAGTAGGAGGCGGCGGCGGCGCAGGGGCGATTGGGATGGGCATGCCAGGCATGATCCAGCACGGGAGCGCGTACGACCCGTGGACGACGAGTTTGTTGCCGCTTTTCTGAGTGAGCGTGCAGCGTCATCCTCATCATTTGTTTTCTTTTTTTCTTTTGCATGCGCTGCGTTTTCCAGACGCCCAGCCTCCGAATGCGCGTCCGCGATGATGACGCCGGAGCGACTCCCTCGTGGCCTCGAGGTGACTATATGCGCTCCTGCCCGCGTTCACGCGCGCGAAGACGTCGACGGAGGACCGACCGACGCTCTATACCCCCACCGACGCGCCTTCCCAGCTGCAATACCCAGCTCCTCCGGCAACGTCCGAGTGTGCACCGATGCTCGACCTTCTCTCGAGTCGCGGCTCAGGAATTGTTCTTCATTTTCTCACTCACTCTGCATTCGCCTTCGCACACGCATACACGCAGGCGACACGAACAAACTCACCAGCAATATCTATTTGTATATATCCGACGCCTTCTTCTCACTCACGAATGAACTCTGCGGATTTTCTTTTCTCTTTTTCTTTACTCCTCTTTGCTCACTTTCTCTGGTAGTGTACTCACCCCCACTTCACAAGTTGTGTATTTTCCGAGCACCTTCTTGTTTACGTTACTTACTCTCAAGAATTCTCATTTCCGTACTTACTCATCGCCTCTGTCTGCTCGGAATATGCTTCTACTGTTCATCGTTGTGTTTGGTTTGGAATCCAAGGCCAATGTTTCAAATAATTCGTTTTTTCGCGTTTGGTCTCACTCGACCCTTTTCGTTCGGCTTCGCGTTGTTGTTCCTCATTGTCTCATTCGTTGTGTGCTGTAAATGAAGGCCTCTTTCACGTTGTATCTTATTCATTAAAAGTGCTATTTTCAATGTAACACAACATAGCGCAAATTTTACAAGTAACATTGTCGTATACATGTGGTTCTGCCGCGACGACAACGTTGTCCTTCCTTCCAATGAAGTTTTTGGTCCTTTCTCTCCTCACCTTCTTTCGGAGCTCGCCGCGAGGCAGACAAAGCACACTCGAAGGGTGTAAATGAAAGCGAGATTCATTATCTTTAGGAGCAGCGAGGGTTTCTATATTTGCGCAGAGGTGCGTGCAGCGAGGCCTTGCACATGCGCGTGGTGCCAATGCTGCACCACGACCACGCCCGGTGGCATGGCCAGCCAGCAGCAGTCAGACGACGGACAATGCGCACGCAGTCAGCCAGAGACCCCCCTTTGCAGTGCGCGCCCCTTTCCTGGCTGGCTGGATGACTTGAAATTGGGCTTGGGATCTGAGATACGCGCAAATATACAACCAGACAGCCCCCCGATCGGCGAAGACGGAAAGAAGGCAAATGATCACCTTGCCTCGCTGCTCTTGTCTGTCGTTTCCCAAGGATAGCCGCGTCAAGGTTATGGTAGTGTGTCTCATTCGTTCGCATTCGTTCGCACCGGATGGATCCTCGATTCGGTGTTCGTGTCGTCGATGGGGGTTTGCGAACCTCCCGCCGTTCACGGCTACGGCTACAGCGGGCTGGGCTGAGAGCCCCTGGAACCCTCTTCGTCACCCATCAGCGTGCCTAAATACAGGTGCGGTGTCTCTGATTTCGATGTCCTCCCTCGAAGAACTTTAGACCGCCGGGAAGGGAAAGATTTTGCTTGAGGGTAGCGAGTCAGCCAGATCAACTAAGTAGCCGGCAGTTGACGAGAGTTTGAACGGGTGTTCTCGAGTCTAGACGCAATGCGCGCGCTCCCCGAAACCGAAAAGAAAATGAACGACGACGAAAGAACGATAGAAAATCGGGGCAAGGGAGCGCTTGAGTTTGTTTAGCCTGGGTTTGACATCTGCGCGGGTGGGATACACTACAGTATACACCAAGTCTTCGGGCTCGATGATCCTTCTTTTTTTCGCCCTTCTACGGTTTCACGCGTACTCGGCGAGGAGCGCAGCCTTGCACGCCGTCTTCGAGTCTTCCTGTCTTGTGTGCCGTATTCGCAAACCCTCATGAACAGGTCGTCTTCTTTCTCACTCGGAGAACAAAGAAGGCTCTTTTCCTTCTGCCCCCATCGCAGCGCGACGTTCTTTTTCGATCCTAGCTCGTCTCTTCGTACGATGCTATCGCTCCCGTCACGAGTTCTTCGTCTTTAACCGGATTCGATGTAGAGAAGGAGGAGGAAAAACCTGAGCTTGATGATTCTGAAGAGCCTTCCGGACGTGTATGAACAGGTGGGTGACAGGATGCTCGATCGACCAGGACCAGGAGAGCAATACCGCGCCCGCGCCCGCCCAGGAGCGGCGAGCGAAATTGATTGAGTGCAGGAGAATAGGAAGACTCGAACCCAAGATGCAAATACCAAACAGCAGTAACGGCATGCAAACCCGGTGTCGCATGAAATCCGGAGCTTGCCACGCAATCAAGAGCCATCGATAGCGAAAACAGCGTTGAAGGAGAAGCCCCTTTGGAGCAGGATAGAACCCGAAAACCGTACTCGAAGGAGACCATGGGACGCGAGGTATTGTTCGCAGTGACATCCATTGGACACGAGAACGCACGTCGACGTTTCCTTGGGTACGAATAGCAAGATTGAGTAGGATCAAAGGACGGGCCCTCGTCGTAACGCCAATGCACATTCGCGGTTGCGCGCGTCTCTCCTCCGGAAATTAACCGCCGTCGTCGTCTTGTTTGTCAGGGATCCTCAGTCACGTCGTGACGAATTTGGAATTGACGAACCGTACTCCTACATCGCCAGGAACTTCGAGTCGCGCGAGGCGAGATGCAATAGCAGCGGGGCTTGAATCCTTCCAAAATTTCGCTAGCAATTCGCAATACCCGGAGCTTTGGGCCATCCTCTCCCGATTTTTACGAGTCGCATAGGGGTCATGAGCAGCGCGAGGCCCGGAAATCGATTTTTTAATTCATTTGACATACATTTGGACCTGGACGCGCCGCAGTTTTGCAAGAATCACGCCATGGGAGTAGGGGCAGCGGCGACACTTCGTTAGACATGCTTGGAGCCTCCTTGAACGAGCGGCACAGGTCTTGTCGAAAAAGCAGCATGAACCCGAGATGATGGACGATAATTTGCGAGTATATTCTGTGCCCGTCGCCCACGTTGGCGCTCCTGAACGCGTGTCCTCACAGCCCAAGGCATGGCGAAGAAAAAATCCTTCCGGTGCATCGAATCGACTGTTCTGTTCTGTTCTGTTCTATCTTGAATAAGTCGTCCTCGAGATGGCTCCTATTCGAAGAGGATGTGCATCGTGGATGGTGGACGTCGTGAGTAAGAGGCAGCAGTGTTCCGGCACCACCACCGCGTGTTCGACGCGTCGTGCATTGACCTCCTCCGATCCTGTGCAGCGACCACGACACAACGGCGAGCGACCCGCCTCCTCGAAATAATATCCTCGTTCTCACTTGCATCTTTCGCCGCAAGACACTCTCTGATCAAAAGAACAAGAAGGAAAGAAATCTTCCAAGGTTCGACGTGCACGCTCCCGGAACATCTGTTCTGACAATAAACTCGCTCACGATCCCGTTTTCATGCGCTCAGAGTTACTCCTTCCGTCAAATAATTCGTACACATCGCTGCTACGCTATCACGGAGCTGACGGCTGAGACAATGCAACTCCAATCTCCCAACAGCTCCGTTGACATCCACAATGTGCACCAAACTGTGTCAGGACGCGCTTTTGGGGCTTGCGGTCTCAAGCCTTTTCACCTTTGCTCACGAAGACAACAACTCTCTTGTGACAATCTAGCTCCGTTCGTCATCAAGCCATCTAATTGCTCGCAGCTTTTGCTGTCATCCTGATGTCCGACTTACGCTGCCTAGTGAACCTGGTGCTCAAGCTTTGCGGATCTAGAACGAAAAGTGCCTATGTGATCCTCGGGGGAATGTCTCTCTCTCCACCCACCGCAATTTTTCTCCTTTCAAGCCTCCAAATACGTCCTCAACCTTGGAGAACATCCTGCGCTGTTCCAATGATATGGTTGTTCCGTGTCCGAGGACTGTTGTGTCGACGTCGGCGTCCTGATTTCGGTGCGTGTCGGGACCAATGTTCAATGCTATTTACTTATCAAAGCGCTCTCATGACACCCAAATTGGCTCGAACACCAGACTCAGAGATGAGTGTGAAACGGGTGCTCTACAGCGGCCCACTCCTGGTTACGCGGTGCTATTTTTCTTTATCCGCAGATGTCTTCTTGTATCTGGGCAAGGACTGTGATCAACGGGATGTCGTTATGCGCGCAAGGTGCTCCTGTGACCATGGGGGGACGTATGCTCTTTAGATGGCTTTCTGTTACGACAGCATAGCTAGACACGCCTTCGCGCCTGCCCGGTGGCGTAGCCATGTGTAGAAAAGAGGGGAAATACATCGACAGGAATATTTCCAAAGCAAACAGGACGATACTTTCCGACTCGGACCTGGACAAGGTGACTTCTCACCACCATAAAACTCTCGCTGACGGTATCGCTTCCACACAAAAATTTTGCGCTGAAAGTCAAACGGCAGCTGACATCATGAGTTCGCCTGAACGCACGCTCATTCGGCGCAGGTAGCGCTGGGTTTCACTAACGTTCGCTCGTCAAACTCGGACGCGGATTTTGAGCGTTTCTTGCAAGTCTCTCGTCGCCTTCGCCTTTTGCTCGTCCTCACGCCGTATCGCCGATTTTCGCGGGATTTGCGTTGGCTACAGGCTTTGGCGCGTTCTTCCGAGACCTTACCCTGCCGTCGAACCTGGTACGTCTGGAGATTAAACGTCCTGCTTCCCTCGTGCCACCGTTCATAACGTACTTTGTTTGGAGCGTCTTGCAGCCGACATATTAGCCCATCTTATTTCGCTCCGTTGTGCCGCGCCCGTTCTTCGACCTCCTTGGACGATGGCATGAAAAAGAAACGAGCGGTTGACCCGCGGCATCCATCGATAACGTCCTTGTGATCTCGTGCGGTGCTACTTGGTCAACCTTCTCTATTATCCTCCCTCGTCAGTCCTTGTATTGGAGACTTCCGTTGACGTTAGACAGGCCATCGTGATTTCATCTATCGAGTGCGTAGTCGCACTGGATCATGATATCCCCTCTCGTGGAAGAAACGTGTGTTCGGTGGGGGTCGCCCGTCTGTCGGATCCATCCTGCCAGTTGTGCAAGAGTAGCTTTGGCTGGGAACCCGGGACATCTCGTGCGTACCTCGTCCCCATGCAACTGATCCTGCTCCCCGGTGACTCATGATCTGAGTACACGACCTCAGCGGCGACTATTGGCGTGGCGTCGTCAATTACGGACCTTGCGACGGGCGTCATCGTTCTTTAGGTTTGTCTTCGCCATTTTCTGTTTTCGAATTCGAAGTTTCACTGAACGGCATCCTAATATTTGCCTTTATCACTCAAATTTCTCGACCCGCCCTCTAGCAGCGGCGCCGGTCGTAATGTGGTTCTTCCTCATAGATTGCGAGAAGTACACGCTGGCGAGAATAATACCTCGAATTCCCAGGTCTAGCCATCTGCCTCCCCACTTTCTTTGTTCCGATAGGTCCTTCTCAATTATTACCGTGTATACCCGCTATCGCGCAAAACGTGGATATGCAGGACGACCTCGCGCACGGTACTCTGACGGAGCATGGCATGGGCAAAGCTTTGTACACCCTCTTCATCTCGCCTCACCTTGCCTCGTGAAAGTTCAAAACCACGCTTCGACGGCGAGGAGTAACGTCAGAGGAAGGATTATCAGGTCCGGATCCATCGATCACTTCCCCGCATTCGTACGGAGTACGTACAAGAAGGATTTGCATATTGCGGAGAGAGGGACGCGAACGAACTCGGGAGTGAGTTATCTGATCATCTGCACGGCACAGGCTCGGGTCGGCGTACCGTCGATCTCGTTCGGAACCTCAATAGGAAAATCCAATGCAAAAGTCTGTACGGAGTGCTTGGAACGGGGATCCACAACATACCATTGGCGAACGGAAGCAAATCGTATCTATTGATTTTCGGAGCGCCTTCCGACTGGAGATACACGAGGACGTCGTCGGGACGTACTTTCCCTCTGACGCGCCTTTCCTCGAACGAATTTTGCTTCCGTCTCGGGCTCGGGGGTGCTTAAAGCCTCTTTCGTTCCGGTCCTTCCTCCCGGACGTGGTTAATTCCGCGAGAGGCGAGGCGGCGCCGCACGCAGCTGGAGAGAGGCTTGATGCCACTTGATGCACGACTCGAAACTCAGGCTCTACACGTGGGCGTACTGCAATACCTGATTACAGCCATTGGGGAACGGCTGACGCGCCTTGAGGCAAAAATAGGAGCATAGAGCAAAACGCGGTAATATTTCGGTGCAAGCATTGGAGACAGGGACACGCCTCCTTGAGTGGCTTGTCCCGCCGGGCGAGCGCGTGTTGGGAACTGCTGTTCGCAGCCATGTCCGTGCGGCCTTTGGATGCTTTTTGTTTCTTCCAGCAAGAGACAGCGCTGCGCCTGCTCCGAGGATTCTAGTCGATTTTTACTTGGACGCCCAAGCCGTCCTCGGGCCGTTGTTTGCGAAAGACGCGTCCCCGAGAGGAAAGTTCAAGCGGCATCTCAAAGTTTTCGTTGCGGTACGATTGTGCTGACGTTCTGCACGTTATTAGAGTCTTGCACCATAGCTGACGAAAGGGGGGCGGGTAAGGGTTTCGCCGAACTTACCGTACGACTTTGCTTTTGCCGTCGCACTGCCATTCGCGACTTTCGGTTTGTGGAATTCACAATATTCGCAATTCCAATATTTTGTATTTAGATGAATTCGAGCTTTGATTACTAGAAAATAGATACCATCGTCTAGGCTGTGTGCTAAGTCTGAGTCTAGGAAAAAACTCAGGCCGGAGGGAGAACGTCTGCGAGGTGGCACAGTCCCAATCTTCCTGCGTGATACACAGATCAACTTCAGGGGGGCCTTCTTTTTCACTCGGACGGCGAAGATGGGGACAAGAATATCAGCTCCCAAGTAACGAGGGTGCATGTGGACTGATAGCTTCGAGAGGGACTTGTATTTGATTTTTTGATGATGCCACAGCGGGCGCAACGTCTTACCGTCTGTCCGCATCCGGCGTAGAAAGTGGTCATCCCCCGGTGGAGATGAAAAATTAGTACCTGGTCGTCAGAGTAGTGAGTCGACAAGAATTCTGAGGCGTCTTGTCGAGTCTGTCTGTCAAAGGCGCGAGGCTCAAACAATTTGAATTCGTGGTCCTGATCGACTCAGCTGACTTGACAGTGATAAGCATCCTTGAACCTGCTCGGAAGAGAATGTGTTGTTCGTTGGCTTCCACAACGCACCGCGGCTTGTTTGTTCCAAGTTTCTGTAGGAAGTACGTGTCTGTATCGGTCGAATGATCAACAATGAAACAAAAGAAAATAGACGAAGAGCGAACCTGGAGTCAATTGGATGCTCATTGGCCGATACCCCGTCAAACATTAGAACTCCTATCCTCGTCGCACGCCGATCTAAGATTTGAAAAGGAAGGGGGGAAGGAAAAGACAAGGAAGCTTAGCTGTCAGAGGCATACGCGTCCACACGGATGTGAAGCGGAAAAACAGTGCGCGATAGTGTATCCTCAGGGATCGTTTTTTAAATATAAGGGTTCACCAACCTCTGCGCTGTTTAAAACAAATTATTTAAACAAACCAAATGACTGCCTTTTTGCTTACAGCAGGGGATTTTAATTCACTTTAAAGCAGCACCTCAGGTTGCTCTATTTAAATATGAGGATGACAGGGAGATTGTATTTAAATATATAAAACAGTAAGGTACAGATTTAAAACAATTTAAATA
>KQ086192.1:0-36447 GCA_001020605.1 Schizopora paradoxa | reverse complement strand
TGGTGAAGAAGATTTCAACTTACCATTCCAACAGCATCAGTGCAAACGAGTATGCGAACCTCGCCCTTTTGCAGGCGCTCTTCGATAAGAGCCTTTTGTGCGGGACCAACCTTTGCATGGTAGAACGCGATGGATTCCGAAGGCATCCAGTCTGGGGCCCAGTAGCGCAACCGGTCTGCAAGGTGATCGCAGGTTACGATGCTATTTGTGAAAATCAAGGTGATCGGTACGTCTTCAGGTTTTTGTGCATCGTCTGGAATCACAAATCGTATATCTGCTGCAGTCGTTCCATGCTTCATTTCACGCACGGACAATGCAATATTTGGTCGCTGATTTGACACCGATATATGTATAGCATCCTTCGCTAGAGCGCAAACTCCTCGGACCGCATCGAGTACGTGTGAGGGGAAAGTTGCAGATGCAACCATGAGAGGTACATTGCTGGGGAGTCGGTTGCGAAACTGATGGAGATCGAGGTAGTCTCCACGAAAAGAACCGCCCCATTCACTGACACAGTGAGCTTCATCGATTACTCCTAAGCGTATGTATTGACGGAAATGCGCCTTATACAGGACTGATTTTGCGAATTCGATATCCGTCGCTGTCTCCGGTGAGATGAAGATTTGGCGATAATGACCTTCCACGATGTCCTGGACGGAGAAATTTTCAGTTTAACGGTAGGTGCTCCGTATCTCTTAGTTGACATACTTGGAACATCTTCTCCTTCCCTCCAGGGTATTCCTTAATTGTCCTCTCGCAAACCGCAACGGATGGCAAGGCGGCCGACTTGACTTGGTCAAGCATCAAAGACGTTAAAGGCGATACCACAATGCACATGTCAGTTGGCGAATCTAGAAGAGGCATCGAGAAACACATCGTCTTTCCGCATCCTGTCCCGACGTCGAGGATAACATCTTTTCCCTGTAGGATGGCGACTGTTGCGTCTATCTGCCAGGTGAAGGGCTTGACACCAAATACTTCGAGAGTTTTGTTAGATAAAAATTGCTTGTCAACTTCGTGAGACTTGTAGAAGCGAACTTGAGTTGCTGTAGTGGACATTTGTGAAGAGCAAAGGCATACACATTTTTTTCATCAGCTACAAACTGCACTTTACATTCTCTGAGTACCATAACGCGCTGACCGACAATACCGACGCGAGGCATTTAGTGTGAGAATGCTATTCTACAAATGGCATGTGCTGAGTTTGAAATCTCAACATGCGAGCCATGAATTGAGTGCTTCCAGCCGTCGTAGATGACATTCCTCTCCCCCACATCGTAGACGGCTGGTCACGAGCCTAATCGTCTATCCTCCTCTGCCCTTTTCGTTTTAAATCGGTTTCGACGAAGAGTCTCCTACAAGACGGCGCGCGAGACGCTCTGAGGCATATCTACGACGAAATACCTGGAATGGACTTTCGCAAACTGACTCGCAGACCGAGTGGACTCGGACGCAAACAACGATGGCACATATCGTGCTCGTTGTGTACCGATGAATGCCGTTCGATGGGCTTGCCGAATGCATTTTGGAGACGTTGGATAACGTCAATTCGTATTCAGCTGGAAGCGGATTGATGATTCAATGAAGGCTAAAGGTCAAAAGGGTGCGTCCAGACGAGCCGGATTGTCCGGCTAAGGTACGTGCTCAATACTGTCAACACAAACTACTCTGATGTCCTTCCATCTATTTAGAAGATCGCATATATGCTCACCAGTGACTCGAATCTGTATAGGAACGAGACGTCGTCGACCCGCCGTCGCTTTCGGGGTGCAGGTAGATGCGTACGACTCGAAGTCCCTCGAGCTCCGAGTCGCCGAACCGTTCGATTGTTTTTCGTGGGGCTCGAGGCTCGCTGTTACATTTCTGTAGCTATTATGACCTCTAAAAGACTCTTTTACGCCGTAGTTATCACACCCGAATGCAAAGCGACTCAGGCATCCCAAATGTGCCTTTGTCTTTCCATATCGCAACTTGCTTCTCGTCGGCTTACTGCATGGAATATTATTCTCATACTATCTTACTCATTTGATGCTATTTAATGCGCCGTACAACTTGAATCTGAATTATTGAGAGGGAATACTTCAAGACGTTGAGTCGGGAACGGGGAAATCCGAAAGGTTTGATGGCTGCCGAAGCGCGCCGAACAGGCTTCAATAGCCATGTTACGGACTAAACCAGGCGTTCCAGGGCGAAATCGCCCATAGAACTTTCACCTGCTTCTTTCTCCCGCGTATGTAAGTCGTTCCCATCTGCTATTCACCTTCTCCTCCTCGTACCTAACATCGTCCCTTTTATTTCGCCTCCTGGAACGCCAGGGAACGAGGCTAGTCGTTCCGTTGAGCGAAAGAAACGTTCGAACGCCGGCATCACCGGCAAGAATCGAAGCCGAGAGTCTGCTTAGCTAATACAAACCCTATTGTCTAGCTGCACAGTTGTATATCGGAGGTTGCCGAGTAACTGTCCACACTTGCACGTCGGGTCCTCGCCGCCGTCGTCAAATTCACGAAATACCTCTCCACCTCAAGATCTGGTCAAGATGGGAAAAAGTACGTTCTACAGTACAAAAAAATTGCGACATTTGTCGACTGCTGCTGATGTTTGGTTAGTCTACAAGCCAGGGAAGGTGTGCATTGTGCTCCAAGGACGACATGCGGGCAAGAAGGTCGTTGTTGTGAAGCCTCTCGACAACGGGGACCAGCATCGCAAATACCCCTACGCCCTCATCGCCGGTGTCGAGCGTTACCCACTCAAAATCACGAAGCGCATGAACGAGAAGAAGGTGAAGAGGAGGTCGAAGGTCAAGCCATTCATCAAGGTGCGTACTGCTAGCTCTGTTCTGTGTCCCCTTTACTGACTGCATAACTTTTGTTCAGATCGTCAACTACTCGCACCTCTTCCCCACCCGATACACCTATGAACTCCAGGGTCTTAAGGATGGCCTCGACGTGAATGCTTTCAAGGAGCCCGAAACCCGCGAGAAGGCCAAGAAGCACATCAAGGAACAGTTCGAGGAGAGATACAACTCCGGTAAAAACAAATGGTTCTTCCAACCACTTAGGGTGTGTTATCTTTGCCATTCGTTCTCGGAAATTTGCTGACATGGATTTAGTTCTGAGGGGTTTTGCTTGTTCTATTTGCTTTCGTACTGTAGCTCTTTTTCCCTCCTGCATCCAATATGTTTGTATGCCGCGCATGATTCGTCCTTGCTACAACATGACCGCAAAATCAACTTACTCATGCATACATTCACCTCTTTGACTCTCGTCAGGTCAACGTTTCGATCGACGATGTGGGCTTCTGCACTTACGAGGTGTGTTGATAGTGATATTGGTAAACGAAGATGAATTACGCGCAGCGAATTTGTTTGTGCTAGTAATTTGGTTCCTCAAAGGATGTCAGGGCTTTGTGACGTGCTCCCAAAGACCTTCAACTGGTTACTCCCTTTGTGTTTAAGGTCGAAAAGCCAACGTACTCGCCATTCTATTCGTCACCGATTACAACTCAAAGTTCATCATTGCAGAACGATTGTCGTACCTCAGTACTTCGAGCAAACTTCGTCGATATTCCTCTCATCGTTTTGAGAATATGAAGTCGGGAAAAGCATATTTCTGACAAGAGATAGATATCGATAGATACCAATGAAGTTGAGCTGGGTTTCCTGCACAAGCAGATTGCAGGGGAAAATAAATGGAGAAACAGGTACTTTCCCTTCGTCTTCTGTTTTAGAGGAGCATTTCACGAGTATCTTTCAGGTCAATATCTTTGTCCAATCAGTTCCGAGCTTTGTTGTCTCTGGAAGCGAATGTTCAACCTCGGAATCCTTCTTTCGGCGTATTTAGCCCCGAACCGCCACCGACGTCCAAGCAACTTCGAGTGTTTTGCAATTAAATTCACTCATTGCGCGAGGCCTTCCCCATCAGTGACGTCCGGCAAAGGGATATGTTCGCAAAGTGGCAATCTTATTTGCATAAGGTACATATACCTCGTTCCTTTGCGCTTACCCAACTTCTGCATCACCGCAATCACCAGAATGTCCTTCGCAGCAGCTACCGGGCTGTTCTGCACCCTTGTGGCGCTCGTTCTCCTCATCGTTGTAAGTCTCGATCTTGGTGCCCATGGGGTGACCGTCCTAACTTGCTCCTAGGTCTCCGTCTCCGTGCCGAGAGTCGATGATATCTCGTTCCTCAAGTTTGAACCCGTCCTGAATTCTGCGCAGACGATACGTTTCGGCGTGTTCGGTTATACGGGCAGCGATACGAGTGTCGGATATCATTTCCCTGAATTCGCCGTTTCGGAGTACGTACATTCGTTGCGATCTTCGAGAATCATCATGAGCTTATCTCTTTGCTCCCAGCTCGTCGCCCTTTACTGGAAATTACTTCCACGTCCTCACGGGCTTCCTCATCCTTCACCCGATCGCGGCAGGATTATGTGCCCTCTCATTCGTCTTCGGCATCTGCGGGCTGTCGAACTGCATTGCGGAGGTGTTCATGACGGTCGTCAATGCAGTCAGCTGCATCGTCACTTTCGTCGCCCTCTGCATTGACCTCGGATTCTGGACATACGTGCGCCACAAGCTTCACGAGGAGGGTATCCCGGCGGAGCTTTCGAACTGCATTTGGCTGACGCTCGCTGCGTTCATCGTCCTTTTGCTCGGCATAATCTTCGGTGCTTGCGGCTCGGTCGCGGTCTGCTTCGGAAGGGTTAGTGACCGCGTTCGACGCAGGTAGATTATGCGTTATGTAGTCCATTTTGCCGCGACGGCGTCTTTCGGATTTCTCCTGATGTATCGTTGGACGTCGAATTTGTAATCAACTCTGACTGGAGTTCTCCTTACTTATACCCACTATATATCCAACTTTTGTCGTCGATTTGCGTGCTGCTGCCGTTCTTCGACCTGAGGGTTCTGAGCGAAACTGCTGGCAGCTCTACAGGTCTGCGGCGGAACTTCAACTTCTTCGGAATTTGCCGTCCACGAAGCGCAGACCACGTCTCCAGGAATTGCGCAGGTCGTCCGTTCACATTTTGTCGCAAACATGTCAGGCTACGAGGCCATCGAAGCGGACGACGAAGTAAGAGGAAATTTCTCTTGTAAAAGTTGAAGTATTGATGCATGGCTCAGAGAGTCGAACAAGGGAATGGCCTCGAATTCAAATGTACGTCCACATCAGGGAGGCCATTGGCATTTTGGCTAAAGTCACGTCACAGCGTATCTTGAGAATGAATCAAACACTGGTAGAAATGCGGCAGGAAGAGGTGTTTGTTACTCCTCTTCGATGCCAGCTAACGAAACGGGGGGTCTGACTTTCTTGTAGGTTACCTGAGTGACCAACCGCAACGGTCGGGCAGTTTCTGGACGTTCGAATACTACCAGCAATACTTCGATGTTGACACAAATACCGTGCGTATACTACGGTATAACATACTCGTCCTCTACATGACTCTGAATCGCTGTTTCAGGTCCTCCAACGATGCGTCGGAACCCTCATCCCAAAGCCGAATTACGTCGCGAACTACCTTACCCCTTCACCCGACCTCTATGGTCCATTCTGGACGCTAACAACCCTCATTTTCTCCCTCTTCGTATTCTCCTCGCTGGCATCTTCGATTGTCGCGTATCTCTCCGATCAGCCGGTGGTATACAACTTCCAGCTGCTGTCGATCGCCGTCTCGTTAATCTACGCGTACGGGCTGGGTTTCCCGGCGCTCCTGTGGATTGCTCTGAGATATATGGGAGTTAATGATTGGAGTTTGATTGAGGCAATTTCAGTCTGGGGTTATGGACAGTTCGTGTGGATACCCGTCGCAGTGAGTAACCACAGTGGTTTCACCTTTGGGTATATGAATTTGCTTCGCCCTCAGGTTCTCTGCGTAATTCCAGTCCCACTCGTGAGATGGGTCTTGGTTGGAATCGCGTTCTGCGTCTCTGGGTACTTCCTCGTTGCCAACGTCTATCCAGTTCTTGCGAGTGTGAGTAACCGACCTCGTTTTATGGTATTATTGACTGACGACGATTGCAGGCCGAATCCAAAGCTACCCGTTCCCTCGTCATTATAATTGCGCTCCTACACGCCGCACTAGCCTTAGCGCTCAAAGTCTTGTTCTTCAGCTACTATATCGTGAAGCAAATTGGGGTGAAGGATCCTCTCGGCGGCGAGACTGGGGACGAAGTACCGACTTTGTTCTTCTAGACTTGTCGCCCTTGTTATGTACGTTATCTCTGTTGTCACCAAAATGCTTTCTCTTGTGCCCTACTATTTACAATAAATTCCGCCTTTAAAACAAAATCTACAGGCTTATGATCCGTGTTCCATAATCTTCCAATAAGATATTTGACTCCGGTCCAGGTGAAGACATAAACATCAAGGAGCGAGGTATGTCCAGTTTGTGTGCTAGCGCAGCAACGACTGGGGGTGTGAACGGCGCTTGGACAAATACCTGAGAGATGAAGTGAGTCTTTCGAATGCTTGGAGCAAAGCTGGTGATACAAACCAAGTCGACCGTAATTTCCGGGAACGCTTCGTCGAGTACTGGAGTCAAGGAGAGGAAGGTGAGTGTTTTACATTTTGCAGTGCGAGGCATCAAATGATATTCCAACTCACGCTTTGCGTTAGCTTCTATTTCGGACGGTATATCTTCGACGTTTTCGTAGAGGTGCACGAGCTTCAAACACGATGCTTGCTCGTTCTTTTTCACGTACATGACCATACGGAATAAGTGGTGAATCTGACGGAGCGCAACATAAAGTCTGTAAGAAAACCAGAAGTTCCGAGAGGACGTACCTCGTCGCACTTTGCAAGCACGCAGACGGGTTGCTGGCGCAGGCTTGTCAACAACCGCATGAATATCGAGCTCATCCTCCGCGCCCAACTCCACTGATGAAGTAAAGGCGTTTGGTCGTAAGCCCAGTAGATGTAACGGATGATTTGCACTTTGTTGCTATTGACGAAGAAGAAGAATACGATGCCGACCGCGTACGCAGAAAAATAGCTAAAAGGAATTTGGTGAGACCAATTCCGTTCTGAAAACTATGGATTTTAATTGTACATACCCAACAGTTTTCGGATCCATCGCTACATTGCCAACGAACACCACAACCGTGATTGCAAGTGTGAGCGCGGTCCATGACAGTGATACTCTCCTTTGACGAGGAACTCGTCCGCGGTTAAATTTCAGTAGTAAGAGAGAAAGAGGGAATAGTCCCATCACGGTGAGCCACGTCAATGCAAACCTTGTAAATCAAAGTTAGCGGAGTCATGCGAACTACAGATAGTAAACAACATACACAGACGATATGATTCTCTGGTTGGCGCCGGCACTGCCGTAGAGCACACCACTCAACAAAACAAATGCTGTGATGGCTACGATCTGAGCGTCTGTATACGGCATCCGGAAGAGAAACACGCCAGGTATAATTTTATCGTTGGCAAGTCTCTCGCACAGAGCACATGCACTCAGTATCCCTAGTGAGCAGGATGAAATTATATCAGAGGCCGTTGTAACCAAGGAATCTACTCACCAGTGAGTACACCTGCGCTCAATACAACGCATGCGTCGATGATAACTAGGATTCGTAACCACTCTCCACCTGTCTAAAATCCCGTTAATTTGTTATCATGTCTTTTTCAATTGATCAATTGATTAAATACTCACCTCCTGAGCGAGAATGCTTAGAACATTCAGGCCCCCGTTCACTGTTTGAATTGGTAGAATCGCGAGCACAAGAAGCATCAAGATTGAATATAGCGGTATTACTGGCAAATGCAAGTTTCGCAGGACTTTAGGAAATTGCCCTCGGCGGACAGTTATAACGTAATCGGGAGAGCCTAAACTATGTAAGTACATAAGAATGAAACAAAAGATGGTGGTACGCTTACATTCGAACCCTGTTATACCGAGCATTCCAATGCAGACTCCGTTGAATACCTGAGCAACAATATGCCGTGAGCTAGGCGAGTGACCAGCATTCCAATTCTCTCGAATTTGACCATTGCCTCGCTTCGCCCATGTGATGATTGCCATAATCGAGAGCGTTAACATGGTTATCATCTTAATCATGATTGATTAAATGCAAAATAGTTGGGACAAAAAGAGGTGGGCTCTTACGTGAAAGGACAGGATCCCCAAGGCCGTCCTTGCGCTTTCCTTCATTCCAAGGAGACTGACTAGCAATGGTACGGCCACGATTAGCAACGCCCCCACGTAGACGGGAAACGGCAATGTGACTTCGCCCGCGATATACTCCGAAGTAGTAGATGCAGAGATAACCACTGTCATTGCGTAGTCCAGCAATGTTATCGCCCCACCGGCCAGAGCAAGAGTTTTGGACGTAACATTCACTCTACGGAACTGTTAGAGATTGATGAGCTAAAATAAAGAAATTTCTTACAGGAATGTATAATTTGCGCCACCAGCACGAAACGCTGAGCTGAGCTCTTCCATTATTGGGCGCCACAGAAAGAGTATCAGTGTCGCGATGAAAAGAGAAACTGGGGAGCTGATGGTCTTCAACGTTGAGCTCTTGTTTTTTCAAAAATTAAAACCACACTCGAACTTACTATACGCCAGCAACGGCCACTACGGCAGGGAACGCGTAAAATACGCTACCGCAGACATCGTTTGCTGCAACTGCACTCGCCGTCCACGGCCCGACAGTTGGTGCTTCGGCCACGATTTTGCATTTTGCTTCTCCAAAAGAAATATCTTCCGGAGTCAAGTCCAGATACGATACTGAGCCCCAACCAGCAAATTCAAAATGATCACATGCGTGAACAAATCGTGAAGGTGTCGCAGTGACCTTCAATCCGTTATGTTTCCGGCTTCGAGGGCGTTGTCGACGCAAGATTACATCGAATTGGGACTCGGAGAACGATGGCGGATGGATTGAAGATGCATCGTTCATGCGGCCTGAAGTCGTAGAAAGAGGATGAGCCTGGCTGCCTCGCGTTCAAAAATAGCACGCACCTTCTTCAATCGTAGCCAAGTGAGAGACAGCGGCGTCACGGTTGAGTGACGAGGTCCCGAGCACTTCAGGAAAATTGGAAATATTCTCTTCGACCTTCATTGGAGGTCATAAAATCGTAAGTTGTGTGTGCGCTACGTGGGAGGAGTAGAAAAAGGAGCCTTTGAGTCGGACCCACAAGGCAACGAAAGACTGCCTCCGGCATTGTGACATCTACTCACGTGCAGTGACTGGACGCGACTAATTAGTGGCGGTGTGGACAACACGTCGGTCTCCTCAGGTTTGTCTTCAGAATCGATGCCCTCCTTTTATTTCTATAGTTCTGCGAAAAACTCATAATGGCACTACTTGGAGAAAGCGCAGACCTCTTGTGGTGATGGTGAATAAAATCTTCGGGGGTATGTGTAGCATGTGGCATTTATTGTCAGACCGTGACTCAGACACGATCATCATCATCGCGCGGACAACCCAAGATACCGGTGTCGCCCTTCATGCCGCACGAAGAGCCACCATAGGTCCCTAAAATATACTTAGGCTATGTCAGGAGGTACGTGTTGTAAAATAGGTAAGCGGAGTAATATGAAATCGCCAAAGGATTGCAACAAAAAATACCATTCTCTTCTGTCGAAACTCAGATTATGAGTGAATTCATTGGCTGAGATGCAAATATCGAACCCACTTAACGGAGGTCAAAACTTAACCATCGTGTGCGCTTCAGTACTGAACGATGCTTTGGAACCGCCAAATTGGATTGCAATTATTCTCCCGATAGGTCCATGTGTGTAGAAGATGGCAATGAAGTAGAGCTGGGGTTGTTGGTAGATAGTATTTCCGTACGCGTCGCAACAGAGCTTCTAGAAAGACTAAGGGATGGAGTTTGTGAGTCTGTGAGTTGGATAGCTTAGACATCATGTGGATTTTCAAGTTAATTTTCGTCCGCTGTAGATCAGATACTGAGAAAATATGTAGATTACTTCTGTTTCAAATTTATCTTGTAAGCGTCCATACCTTCATGATCATCATCTATGTCACAACATCATAGTAAAGGTGAAAGATCATCGAGGACGTTTTGAAGAGTCAGTCACAACCTTCGCGAAGCTTGAACACGCCAGCGGCGGAGCTTCAAATTTGCTCGGTTGACTCCGAACCAGCGAAAGACGCGTCTCGATCAACACGATCGCAACGACCTATGCAAGATGCAGTGAATTACTTCCAGTTGTACCCTGTTCCTTTCGGCTTCTTTTATCTGGACGACAACGAGTCGACTTGAAGATTTGACCAGAGATCTTCATATCATCAAGGCATATCGGACAAAGCCCCCTTCACGTACGACGCGACGCTGCCTGGAAGCAACGGATGGCTAAACTGACGAAAGCTTGGCGGTCATCTTCAGACAACAAAGTTCCTCGGTACGCTTCGAATTCTCATCGAGCATGTCTTCTGAATGTAGAACACTGAAGGCCATCTCAGTGAATCTCGAACCATGGCTCTCGCTCGAACACAGTATGAAGAGGTTCAAAGGGACAACAGCTTAATGTACCCGGCGACGGGGCCTACCACCGTAACGCACACCGTTTCCGAGCTTCAATGGGCTGTCCGAGCAATGACTGCTGAGGTGAAGCTTTCGGAGAGGGAGAGGCACCACAAAGAGATGACGAGCATGCTTATGAGGATGAACGTGAGTAATATCATGGAAATATTCATACCTTAGAACTGAGAGCAATGTTGGTCGTATAGTACGCGTTGCTTGCATCCGTAGTAGCCATTCTGCTGGGAATGGGTATTCTCTTTGGCATAGGTGCACAGGGAAACTCGACTGCTCAGTCAAAGGCGGCCTGGCGCCCCCACTTTACGATCCCGATTCTGTCCCCTTTCACTTCTATCGTAAGCCCGTCCTATAAAATCTTCCCTATGAGAGAACGACCCATCCGAACTGATAGGTGGAACACGAAATGTCGAAAGTCGGCTTTCGAACTACAGCTGTGTTCCTCATCATCTCTGGGGTTGTGATATATTTCCTCGTCAAACATCGAATGGGCAGATAGACCCTCACGGATCTTCAGCCTGAGCGAATTGTTTACTATGCGTGGGTTGTATATTTGGAGTTATTGTATAATATTGTCAAGATACTGGGATTGATTCATCTACATGGAGGCGGACTTGTATGCAAGAATTCAATCATTCAATCAGAGAAATAATCTCGGCAACGAGCTGCATCATAACCTCAGCCTTTGCTTTACCCATCTCTAGCACCTCCCCATGAGACACTGTAGCAGTCTCTTGCTGCGTAACGAGGTTGCCGGCGAGCTGCAATAACATTGTTGTTTGTAACACAAAGTAGAGTCGAAACATTTGGAGGCTCACCTCTGCTTTCACTTCGTCTTTGATACTTCGGTATGTCTCGTTGATAACAACCATGTTCGTAACCAAACTCAATACGAGCACTTCCAGACCCTCTTCACGGGCTACAACGACTTCCGGGATCGTACTCATTCCTACGACATCCGCGCCGGATCTGCGAAGGAAGAGTCCTTCCGCTGGCGTCTCGTAGGTGGGCCCAGAGACCCACGCGTAAACACCCTCGTCCGTTGCGTCGTCCGGAAGACCGAGTTTATGGGCCGCAAGGAAAGCGAGACGTCGGAGTGAAGGGGAGTATGCGTCAGATAGTGGGAGGAAACGGGCATGCGAAGGTGATGTGACGGGGCCCAGGAGAGGGTGTAAAGCGCCAGCGAGGTTCGGGAGCGCGAAATGGTCGCGAATCGTGACAACTTCCATTCCATATTAGTTTCGAGAGTAGATTCCAACTCAAGTTTGAACTCACTCGTGCCAACGGGAATCTTGGGATTCAGAGAGCCTGCTGCATTTGTAACTGGGATAATGTTAGAGTTCGCTTTGATCAATTCGTTCGGCGAATTTGATACTCACTAAGGATCTTTTGGACTCCGAGCGCTTTCATTACGCGGATCGGATACGTGACGGAAGCCAATGCATATCCTTCGTACGGATGGAACTGTGGATCTCAGATCGAGTACTGGAAAACTGTAATCCAAGACTCACACGTCCGAGCATTGCGACGACAGGTTTGCCTTCACCAGGACCTATCAATCCGAATGCAAGAGTGCTCTTGTGCCCAGGTACTGTATAATCGAGACCGCATACACATAGACAACGTAATCGAAACCCAGACATACAAATGAATAGTGAATAGATTTCAGCGATACGAATAGATAAAAGAGATTGTTACGCACCTGTACTCTCAGCGAATCCTTCCAACTTGGAGTACTCAACGAATTGAGGCTCGCGGAGGCTTGAAGCCAATGAACTCAACCCCGATCCACAAACGATGCCGATCCTTGGCGAAGAAAGATGTTCTGGGACCAAGCTGCGAATCGTTTTGCATGTCTTTTCAAGAAGGTCAGAGAGAGGTATAGCATTTGCGGTTTCCTTCGACATGGTGGTTGAGAGTATGAGGTGGTTGACCGGATTGTTCGGCGAGATCTACCGCCTCCAACCACATCGCCTTACTCCAAAAGTATGACACGTGGGACAGCATTTTCTTCGTGCTGGCATGTTTTTCTTCTAAAAGGGTTTTGAAGGCACAGAAAAGCAAGTGAAATGATCCGAATGGCGTTGAAGCCGTCGAAGCGACGTCGAAGAGAAGAGAGAGAGCAAAGAAGAATATTCAAATATTGCCTCGGTGTTACGCGAAGAAATTGAATCTCCGCTTGAAACGATTATTCTCACCAATTGCTGCAATCTGAGTGGGCCGTCGAACAGACAGCGCCGACGTCGCTTTCCAACGAACTCGTTCGCCATTGCGGACGCCCAACGACACCGGAGGCTGCTCCTATCGCAGTCTAGACAATAGCAGCGCGTATGCTGCTCATCAAATCTCTGCCTGTGACGGCGCAGAGGCTCGCCAAGGTCGCATCGTCGTCATGCGTGTCCTCGACGGCTGGTGCGTCGAACCACGATTTTCCTCTCCAACAAAATACTGATTTTTGGTATAAGGTCGTAAATCATTCTCATCGACGTCGCAAAGGAAGCAAGATATTACTTTGACGGTGGATGGAAAGGAGGTGACGGTCCCACAAGGTTTGCCGAATCGAGCTACTTGGACCTGTGGGGGAATTCATGACACGTCTGCTTTTCGAAGGTTCTGCTTTGATTCAAGCTTGCGAGGCTGCTGGTTCTCCAATACCAAGGTGCGTAGGACGACTGTGGACTAGCTTTGTCTGATGCTGATGCTATGGATAGATTTTGTTATCATGACCGGTGAGCACAGGATTATTTGGGAAACGATTGACGTTTTAATTGACGTTGGTTCGCAAGTCTCGCCATTGCTGGCAACTGCAGGTGTGTAACAGAACTTTATGCTAAATTTTAAGTAATAACTCTCTACCTAGAATGTGTCTCGTTGAGGTTGAACGTTCACCAAAACCTGTCGCATCATGGTACGAACCCATAACTTCCTTCACCGGATGACTTATAATTTTTGTACTATAGCGCTATGCCTGCCATGCCCGGCGCAAAGGTCTTCACTAACACACCGTTGGTTCATGAGGCTCGGTGAGCATTCATTAGAATGCGATCTTCGAACTTGAGGTTTAATGATATTAGGGAGGGCGTCATGGAATTTTTGCTTGCCAACCACCCGCTGGACTGCCCCATCTGCGACCAGGGTGGTGAATGCGATCTTCAAGACCAATCTATGCGGTACGGTTCTGACCGAACACGATTCCACGAAATCACCGGGAAGCGAGCTGTCGAAGACAAGGAACTCGGCCCTCTGGTGAAGACGACCATGACAAGGTGCATCCAGTGCACAAGATGTGTTCGTTTCGCAAACGAAGTTGCTGGGGTGGAAGAGTTGGGTACAACAGGGCGTGGCAATGACATGCAGATCGGGATGTACGTGGAGAAGACGATGGACTCGGAGTTGTCTGGAAACATCATCGACTTATGTCCCGTCGGTGCGCTGACGAGCAAACCTTACGCCTTCCATGCTCGTCCATGGGAGCTGAAGAACACGGAGTCGATTGACGTGTCGGATGCTGTCGGGTCAAACATCCGCGTTGATTCGCGAGGTGTCCAGGTTATGCGCGTCCAGCCTCGTACGAACGACAATGTGAACGAGGAATGGATCAGCGACAAGACTCGGTTCTCATACGACGGCCTTCGATTCCAGCGTTTAACGGCACCTCTCGTGAAGCAAGGTGACCGGTTTGTTGCAGCAACATGGGAAGATGCATTAGCGGCGATCGCAAACGGTCTGGCGGCATCGGGAGCAAAGGGCGACGAGGTCAAGGCCGTTGCCGGTCACCTCGCCGATACGGAATCACTCGTTGCGCTGAAGGACCTTGTCAATCGATTAGGTTCCGACAACCTCACACTCGACCAGGTGAATGGCGACAAAGCACCTGTACATGGAGTAGATGTCCGTTCAAATTACCTCTTCAACTCAACGATTCCGGGACTCGAGGAGGCGGACGCTATCCTCCTCGTTGGCACGAACCCTCGACACGAAGCGGCCGTTCTCAACTCACGGATACGCAAGAGCTGGTTACATACGGGTCTTGAGGTCGGTTTGATTGGGGAGCGCGTCGACACCGCATACGGCTACGACTACATCGGAAGCGACGCGAAAGCACTTTCGGATTTCGTTGCTGGCAAGGGACCGTTCGTCAAGAAGTTCAAGGCGGCGAAGAAGCCCTTGATCATCGTCGGTAGCGCGGTGAACGAGCATGCTGATGGTGCTGCGGTGTTCAACGCTCTTGCAAAGTACGTCGAGGCAAACAAGAGCAAGCTGTTGACTCCTGAGTGGAATGGTTTGAACATCCTGCAACGGGTGAGTTACTCAGGGTTCTTCACTAGTGACAAGATGTTAAATTGTGTGCAGGTTGCATCTCGCGCTGCTGCGTACGACATTGGCTTCGTGCCATCGAAGAAGGCTTCCGAGACGAAAGCCAAGTTCATCTACTTACTAAACGCTGACGAAGTTGACCCGAAGTCGATTCCTCGAGATGCGTTTGTCGTCTACCAAGGACACCATGGTGACCTCGGTGCCCAGCTCGCAGATGTTTGCTTGCCGGCGGCAGCATACACAGAGAAATCGACAATATGGGTGAACACGGAGGGCCGTGCTCAGCTCGGTCGTGCGGCCGTCCCACCTCCAGGCGCCTCGAGAGAGGACTGGAAGATCATTCGTGCGCTTTCGGAGGTAGTTGGCAAGCCCTTGCCATATGACGACATCTTGAACTTGAGAGATCGCATGTGGGAGATCTCACCGACGCTCGTTCGATACGACGTGGCGGAGCGCACATCTGTTGATGTTGCGTCCGTCGGCCTGCAAGTCAACGCGTTACTCAACGCTTCCGCCAAGGTCACCGGAGCACCCTTTGTAAAACCCATCTCGAACTTCTACCAGACAGATCCCATCTCAAGAGCGTAAGTTGATTCGATAACTCCGGATCCAATTTAATGTGACACTTGTTTTCGCAGTTCGGTGACGATGGCGCAATGCACGCGTTCGTTCACGAAGGGGGAGAAGTACGGGTTTTCTGAGGTTGGCCAAAAGAGCGAAGCTGCATTTGCATAAGATGTAGCACTCTCTCCTGTAACTCAAACTAGATAACATAATTATTTTTAACTCATCCAATCGAACTTTGGCAAAGAAAGGACGGGTCAACTGGCCAGGTCATGAAGGTGGACGAACGACGAGTTAGCCCGGCTTGGGGTGCCGTTTGCCGAACCGGTTCGCGTCGAGAGCCGGGAGGGAGCCGAGCGCCTTACGTCTTCTCGTACTGACGTCACTATGGCTGCTCTGCGACCGCATATAAACAGTGCGCGCATTTCTTTTGCACCACCTACGACCGCCTCTTGCCTTCAACCACCATCTCCCCAACCTCTTACCTCTAACCTTTCTCGGCGTATTCTTATATTCGACCATGTCCTACGCATCGGTTGCTGCTCAAAATGCGCCTCCTTACTCGGAGCAGGTAAGCTCTTCTTCATGGCATGTTGGCACGAGACACTTGTTGACAAAAGTGTTGGTTTTAATTTCGGTACATCGCATATCTGGTGGACACACAGCCAAAGCCTGACTCAGCTCTACTGAATACGGAGCCTGTGACAGCGTCTAGAGTTGCAGACGATACAGCAAAAGTGACCGTTGTGGCACCAGGTTTCAAAGAGTATCCCAAAGTACGTCGTTCCACTGTCCTCATTCACCAAAGCGCAGATCTTAATTTCTACATCTATATCAATTTCAACTTTACAGACCGTGACTGGCGAAGGTGTCATTGCTACTGAGTATTACGGCTCGGAAGAGGATGACAGCGCCGCGAGTCGGAAGCGTCAGGGGTCGTTCAAGGAAAAGGAGGCAGAGGCTAAAAAGAAGGCCAGGAAGCTTGCGGATAAAGCGAAGCACGAGCTTGACAGAGCTGAGGAAGAGGGAGAGCATCTGTGGGATCTTGCAAAGGAGCAATTACTTCGTCCAGGTGTAGCGGGTGGCTTGGTTGGCTTGAGTGAGTTCCGGTTTTTCCTGCTGAGTTATTTTCGATACAAATCTGAATGCACATCGTTTGCAGTCAACGTCGGACTCATCGGAAGCGCGTCATATGCTCTCTACAGAGATCCATACCTCAGGCGCGACAAGCAATTCCTTTCCACTCTTGCCGTTTCTTCACTCGCAATTCTCGGTATCGAGGGCTTTGCGGCGGAGAAATATGCTTCGACTGAACGCGGTCAGGCAGAGGCCGAACGTGCGAAGGCAGAAGGTGCGGCAATTTGGAGACACACGAGGGAGGTGGTTCTGCGACCCGGCGTGCTTGGCGGCATCATCGGAGTGGCGAATGTCGGAATCTTGGGTACTGTCGGGTGGTTCGCATATGTCAACTGGGATGCGCCGAGATGGGATCGTAAGGTTGTCAGCGCAGTCAGCGCTGGACTTCTTACGCTTTGGGGAGTAGAAGGGTAAGTCATTTGTCCTCGTCAGTTGGAGAGATCGTTAACGCCGTTCCTCAGCGTCGTCGCAGAGAGTTACCGTGAAACTCACTAAAGAAAGCACAAAGACAACAGAGGTCTAACAATTTGTTTATTGGGTCAAACGAAGACGATAAATATTGAGCCAAATACTGTATCGTACCGTATCAACTAGTCACCATACAAACTTCCTTTCTCTTCTCTTGATCTGGTTGCGAGATTGCTATTGTCGAATAAGGTTGCCGTTTTACATGCGTGTAAGTCAAAGGTAACCGCTCCTCTTTCCTTTCGTACGCAGTGAGATTCTCGCCTCTCTGAATCCCGTTGCCCGGCCAGGATACAAGAGCGAAAACATAAACCAGTTGGTTTCCGCGCCTTGGGCCGCATCTTGGGGTTTAGTCGTGGAATTTGACTGATGCGCCGACAGGAGAAAAGCCTTGGACTGACGATCCGCGAATTGTCGCAATATCAGCAGCGTGCGCTCGCCAGAAAGCATGTGATACATGGTTATGTCGGGCTGCTTGGTGATGACGGCCAAAATAATTTTGGCGAATATTTATAGCGCTTTCTGTGAAGACGTGAATCATGAAAATACTATACCGCAAAACACCCCTTTCTCTCTCTTCGAATTGTTTGCGGTGACGTTATTGTAGAAGAGGAGCGCTGGTATGCGACGTGTAAATTGCAGAGTTTCGTGAATTGTAGCGGTCCACTCGTTTCTCTAATCCCGATGTCCAGCTAGGAGACAAAAGCTAGATTAACTATCTGTTTTTCCGCGCATTGGGCCGCCTCGGAGAGTTTCATCGTGGAATTTGACTGATCCACTGACAAGAAATAAGCCTCCATTGACGAGCCGCAAATTTTGCAATATCACCAGAAAGCCTTTGTCAGTTTGTCAGTGGTACGTGGCCATGTCGGTCTACTGGTGATGACGGTCAAAAGATAGTCGGTGCATCACTTGGGCAGTACGCCCAAATATTTATAACGTTCTCTGTGCAGAAGCAGATCAAGAGACCGAAGCGATGACGATATTTTGAGGAACGTACCACGTTTTCATGCGAAATCACAAGCAATGGAATGCTGCTATCCAAGGCACGATTTGGAATGGAGGCTTTGACTCGACCCGCTTCCGTATTTCAAGGCGTGTAGACCCGTCCCAGGGCGTGTTTCCACGGAGCTTCAGACTCGAAGACGGCCCTGAAATCGTCGTTGGTAGGAGGGGTTTCGGAGAGATGTCTTTGAGAGCCAATAACGTGAATGGTCCACACCCGAGGACGTCGACGCGCCTTGGACGCTGTGCACCGACGACGCCGACGACAGACTCATCGCCTGCGAGTGCCGTTATTTGCACGGCCTGCGGAGTGTTCGGATGGTGGTCCTCGTTCTTGCGCAGGCGACGGTGAGCAAAGCGTTCGCATGGATGGGCGAGGCGGTTATTGTTCAGTCGCAGAAACGGAACGCGACAATAGGGCTCGCGTCCATATCGGGAAGGATGCCAAACAATGCGTCAACAATGGCCACGGCGCTGTAATTGTCGCGTCACGGAACAATAGACAGCCTCGTCCCTCGCCAGCTCCGTCAAAAGAAAGAGAGACTGCAAACAACCATGGCCACACACGAATTATCCCCCCTCTTCCCTACGACACCTTCGCTTCTCTTCGACGCCGTCGTCGTCGTTTCTCCCGACGTCCGCGACGCCCTTTTTGACGACTTCGACGACGACTTGGACGCGCTGCAATGCGGAGAAATACTGAGCTCGAGCTCACCGTCGACACCGACGTCGGGCCTCATGTACGTTACGAGAAATACGACGTAACGCAGTCGCCGTCCATCAATGTGCGACACTCTATCGACTCCCAGAACTCAGCGTCCCCGACCGTGAAGGTTGACGCACCAGCTCGGGACGCCTCATCTCGACCAGAGCAGGAGAAGCAGCAAGAACATCCTGCGCAACCCCAAATTCAACCTTCAATTCGCCTCCTCTTCTCTCTCATCCCCCGACGAGACTTCTATTCCCTTCTTCTTCCCGCTATTTCGACTTCAATTATTGCTGGTGGCATTGCACCGTTTATGACCCTCGTTGTGGGTCAGACCTTCGACGCTTTCGCAAACTTCCCGATTTCAGAATCTTCGAGTACACCCGAACAGCGCTCACAACTCAAGCATGACGTTGGAATCGCTGCATTAGAGCTCGTGGCATTGGCAGCGGGTGCCCTTGCTCTGAGCAGCGTGACATCCGCTTTGTGGATTTCCACCGGCGAGCGCAACGTTATGCGACTACGACGCAAGGTATTCGACGCCGTGACAAGCCGCGAAATGTCGTGGTTTGACTTAAAGGTCGGAACTGAAGATTCAGTCCTGTCTACTGGAGACGATGGACCAGTAGGTGCAGGCGGTTTGATGGCCAAGTTTGCCAGGTCAGTAAAATCTAATGCCCAAGCATTCAGTTACTGACGTGTAAATTAATATAGGGAGACAGACGACGTCCGGATGGCTTCGTCGCTCGCTTCTGGGACACTTATCCAATACTTGACTACATGCATTGCGGCTCTCGCTCTCGCATTCTCTCGCTCTTGGGCACTTACTCTCGTGATCCTCTCGGCGGTGCCCCTCCTCATCTTTATCCAGTCCCTTTCACAGCGATTCGCAGGGCCTCTCGTCGCGGCGGAGCGTACACAAACAGCCCGTGCAGCTGCACTCGCTACGCGTGCCCTCACTGCAATCACCACCGTCAAGGCGTTCAACGCTCAAGTTTTCGAACTCTCCTCCCTCCTTTCGATCTTACAGGAAGGCGAATCCGCTGCGACGCGCGTAAATGCCGTTTGGGGCGCAACGAGTGCTCTCGCTCAAACGACCACAATGGCAATGTTCGTCCAAGGATTCTGGTTCGGAGCTTCCCTTGTGCGAAAGGGAACTGTGAGCGCAGGAGACGTAATGGCCGTCTTCTGGGCGTGCTTGATTGCGACGAGCAACCTGCAGATGTGCATTCCCCAACTCGTCACTCTCATGAAGGGGAAATTCGCAATGGCATCTCTCATGTCATTGATCGAAACCCCAACACCCCAGCAACACCCCCCTTCTCCTTCGCCGTTCTCCCCTGAGGTGTCACGTAAGACATTCTCGATAATTTCTGGCAGCACGACCTCGCACGTCACCCTCGCACCCTCGTTCCAATTGAAGACCCTCAATGCGAAACCCCTGCCGCTTCGAAAGATCCGACCCACGTACTGCAAAGGCGAACTTTCACTCTCGAATGTCAGCTTCGCGTACCCTTCGCGACCCACCGCTCCAGTACTCTTAGACGTATCACTATTCTTCCCCGCCCGCGAAACGACGTTCGTCGTCGGTGGCTCCGGCTCTGGGAAATCGACCGTCGCGCAGCTTCTCGCCTGCCTATATGCGCCTTATGCTGGGCAGGTAACTTTGGACGAGCAAGATGTCCGGTTCCTCGACGAACACTGGCTTAGAAAACACGTTGCTGTTGTCAGCCAGACTTGTGTGCTCTTTGAGGGGAGCTTGCACGACAATGTGTGCATGGGAGTCTCTGGGTCTGGGGAGCGTCTACCAGAGGACGTGAAACGCGATGAGGTTATCGACGTTTGCACTCGTGCGCTGCTTCATGAATTCATCAGAGATTTACCGAATGGATATGATACTCGCCTTGGTTCTGGGGGTGCAAGCCTTTCTGGAGGTCAGAAGCAGCGATTGGCTCTCGCGAGGGCGATGCTGCGAGATCCCACCGTGCTTGTTCTCGGTAAGTCTGTTCTTCAGCCAACTTGCTTCCCATTTTTGACTCTTCCATCTTTTTAGATGAGGCAACCTCAGCTCTAGACGCAACGTCTCGATTACTGGTCTTCGAAGCAATCCGCTTATGGCGCAAGGACAAGACGACCATCGTCATCACGCACGACCTCTCGCAAATCAGCAAAGACGACTTCGTCTATGTTCTCAAGGACGGACAGGTCGCCGAACAGGGCTACAGAATGGACCTTGAGACACTCGTGACGCCTTCGCCTTTCGATGATGATGCGACTGGCGGCGAAGGCGAGTTCCGACAGATGATGCGTGCTCAGGGTGAAGCAGGAGGCTTCCCGGTCAAGGAGATCGAGGAGGAGGAGGTCATCGTCGAAGACGTTATTGAGGACGCCATCGAGGACGCTGAGGCGGAGGCGGACGTTGGGTTTACCAGACGGACAAAGCACCAGAGCGGGATGAACTGGATGTTGGACGTTGTACAAGACCTCACTCGCTCACGCGCGCCGACACCGTCTATCCTTGGACCTCCAGCTGCTGCTCTCAACAACACCGCGAAGCACCTCAGCCGAGGATCTACGCTCATAGTTCCCGGCACGACCTCAAAGGCAGACAAGCGACTAACCTTCGAAGCAGGCACACTTCCATCGTCCAACGCTCTTGGAACGAAGAAGTCGACGAAGCGTAGAACAATGAAACGCGCCATCTCGCTGCAGTTCATCCCTGCTTCCCCCTCGACCGCCCAGGACGACGAGTTCAGCTTCGAGAAGGTCGCATTGGAGAAGACAGGCGCGGAGGCCATGCAGAAACGCGTTGGACGATCAAAGGTTGAGCGAACACGCTGGTCGGATGTGGCCTTGGACGACGTCAAGGTTGAAAAATCCGAGGATGCTGTGATCGTTGTCTCGAAACCCGCGGACGGCTCGATCATTGGCCTCTTCCGTTCAATATACCCCACCGTCCCGAGCAAACGCATAGTTGGCCTCGGGCTCCTTGCTTGCGTTGCGAGCGGCGCGATGACTCCTCTGTTCTCTTTCCTCCTTTCCAAATTGCTTTTCCAAGTATCGGCTGGTGCTACGAATGTCAGTGCCATCAATGCACTTGGAGGGATCGTGCTCGCTGTCGCTGCAGCGGACGGGATATTCATGGGTCTCAAGTTCTTCCTCATGGAAACCGGCGCTCAACAATGGTTGACTTCTATCCGAGCGAAATCATATAAATTATTGCTTGCGCAGGACGCAAGCTTCTTTGATGCAGCATCTGGTGATGCGGAGGACGGGGAATCGACACATGCTCACGCGCCTGCCCGCTTGGTACAAACTCTGGTCAAGGATGGCGACGATGCGCGGAACCTCATCGCTGTCGTGCTCGGTCAATTCGTCGTGGTCTTCACCATGCTCAGCGTCGGCCTCATTTGGGCGATGGCTCGCGGTTGGCAACTCACACTCGCTGGGTTTGCAATTGGCCCGGTCTTCGCGGTGACGATGGCAGTCCAAGCAAACCTTTGCGCGAAATGCGAACGCAAGAACAAAGCGGCGCGAGAGGAGATCGCGAAGTGCTACTACGATTCCATTTCGAACGTCCGAGCTATCAGGTGCATGAGCCTCGAGGGCGTCTTCGAAGATAAATTCGGAGATGCTTTGGAGACTGCATATAGGACGGGCGTGCGTGGTGCTTTTGTCGAAGGCGCGACGTATGGTGTTGCGAGCGGCCTGATCTACCTTGCCGAGGCGCTTTTGTTCTATGTTGGTGCTGTTCTCGTCGCTCAGGGAACATACTCGTACCTTCAGATGGTTGAAGTCCTTAATCTTGTGGTGTTCACTGTGTCTATCGGATCACAGCTGATGCAGTTCAGTGCGTATACAAACCAATTCTTTTTGTTTGGAGTTTGAGCTGACCTCCCTAACAGCACAAAAGATCGCGAAGGCAACCACTGCTACACGAGACTTCAACAAGATCTTGTCTCTCACCCCAGGGGCTAACGAATCGAAGGGCACCTTGAAGCCGGAGCTTCAAGGCACTATCGAATTCAGCAATGTTTCATTCTCTTACCCTACTCGCCCAGATGCTCCAGTATTGCAAGATACGTCTCTCCGACTTGCGAAGAACGAATGCGTCGCCATAGTTGGTGCCTCTGGGTCTGGAAAGTCGACGATCGCTTCCCTCCTCCAGCGTTTGTACGAGCCTACCTCTGGGCTCGTCACTTTTGGCACCACAAGCCTTGACCAGATCGATGTCCACCACCTCCGCGAACACATCTCCGTCGTCAGCCAGAACCCGAACCTCTTCGACGCCTCCATCGCCGCGAACATCGCGTATGGCGGATCGGAAGACGCCCCCATCACCGAAGAAGACGTCCAGCGCGCAGCGCGCGCTGCGAACGCGCACGACTTCATCACGAGCCTGCCGCGCGGGTACGATACACCCGTAGGCGAGAACGCTGGCTTGCTCTCGGGCGGACAGGCACAGCGCCTCGCCATCGCGCGTGCACTTGCCCGGCCGAAGTGCAAAGTCCTCATCCTCGATGAGTGTACGAGCGCGCTGGACCCCGCCAACCAGGCGGCGGTGATGGAGTCGATCCGCCGCGCGAAGGAGGGGCGGACGACGCTCGTGGTGACGCATAAGCTGCCGGTGATGCAGATGTGCGACCGGATTGTGGTGATTGATAATGGGAGTGTTGCGGAGCAGGGAACGTATGAGGAGCTTGTTGGAAGGGGAGGCGTGTTTGCGACGCTCGCTGGCGGCGGCGAATGGAGTGGCTGAGTGGATTCAGCGATGATTTTCTTTTCTCTTTCTTTATTTCTTTCTCTTTCTCTCTCTCATCCCCTTCGCCTTTTGGAATTCGATTTTCCTTCATCTTGGGCACCATTTCGCTTTGCTTTCGACGGAAAACGCTATTGCTATTTGCTACTGCTATCCTGCTCACATCACCTCCTTTCTTCCTTTTTTTATTCTCTAACTTCAAGCCTCAATCTCTTCTCTTATTTTTCGTTATTATTTCGGACCAGATGACGTTCCCTACTTTCCTTTCCTCCTCCTCACGAACCCCACCACGAGATCTTGCATTTGTACTTCACCCCCCACATCACCTTACGACAACGAAACACGCACGTACATTGTACAACAGATCTAGAAAGAACGAAGATGTTTAGATATGAACGAAATAAATGGAAATGGAACTGGATTCAAAATACTGCCTCCTTTGTGTGCTTTCAGTTTTGCAAAGACCCACAAAGTTCAAGGAGGGCCAAATGGCACTGGAAACAAAGCCGACTATTGAGCCGCGCAAAACCTTGATCAAAAAACAAATGGTAAATTTTTGCTCCCATTTTGTCTTTCAACTGAATCGAATGAGCAAATGGTTACCTTTTGGTTTCAGTTTTGTCACATTTTTGCTTTGAGCAAAAGTCGGCTTTGATCCCAGTGTGGCCGAGAAGCAATCCATTGGATAAAGCAAAACTGCAAATGTTCACTACTTGGGAGACCAAAACTAACTACTAGAAATACAAGATCCAGGATAAGATTAGTCGTTGAAAATGCGTGAAGTCGTCGTGATACATCATTCGTAAAGTCGTAAAGTCGTGAGTCGTAATAAGCCGTCACAAATACTTCATCGTTGAAGTAGATGGATATCAAGGAAGCGCTGCCCTCAGATGAAGAAGCTCGCAGCGTGAGCACAGACCAACGTAACTCCTAACATGACACCGTATATGCCCCTCGTGCCGTCAAGAGCGAATGACTGAGAGGAGCTGGAGGATGCTACGGCGGTAGGCGTTGCAGCGGCTCCGCTCGAGGTTACCTCGCCATCTGCGCCGGAGACGTTGCCTAGCAGAGTGCTTTCGAGCGCACAGATGTTGCGGATCCCGGTGAGGATGCTGGGGACGTCGTTGGCGGAGGAGACGTTTAGGAAAGAGGTCTGGTTTGTTTGCTCGAAACTGGGATGGGGATGAGGATCGGCGAAGCTTCAAGTTGTCTGGTAATGTTTGAAGGAATGCTTACCAGTCTACGCATTGAGGATAGGCGGATTGGAATGTATCCGTGCATGCGCATTGGATGACTGTGATGAAGGCACCTGGGTTGAATAGGATCTGTTGTAGTGTTCAGATGAGTGAATTGCCAATGATGTACTAAGAAAACTTCAAGGATAGCGCACCATCGAGAAATTCGCAAAAACCGGGCACGCTGCAGCGCAACTATTGATATTTCCATAATTCTGCTCGCAAATCGGACACGAAGGCGGCTGGTCGGGGAAAACGGGTCCATCATCTCTGATTTGGCGGGGAGTGAGCGACAACGACAAGGAGTGAACGGGGACGGAGGGGACGAGGAGAGCAAGCCAGACGGAGCAGACGAACGAGACGAAAGAAAGAACGTGGAGATGCATTATCATTTTGATCTTGATCTTGGAAATGAGGTGGTGTCACGGAGTGTTCGTAAGGTTTATCTGCTCTTTCTTGACGTCTGGGGCGAGCTGTGTCCTCGTCGTCGTTGACAGCGATGACGGTGAGCGTCGCTGGCTGGGAGAGCTGCTATAGAAGGCGAGGTCATATGCTGATCATGATCGGCACCGGTGTTTGTCTTTGTTGTCCAACGCCTTCGCGAACTCACAGAAAACATCTTCCTATCCAACAACCATGTACACTCGCGAGCCTTGACGACTTCAGCTCAACGAAAGCTTTCACCATGAAATCCCGACGATTCTCCAAGACATATTCGCCGCCAGACGTTGCAGGACGTCGTCACGGTCGGAAGACTAAAATTTAGCACAATTACACCTTCCACGTTCTGTGCTTTGCTTGAATGTTTCACAAACCTAATACCTAGGTTTATTCTAAGCACTACGCATCCCACGCATTACATTCATCGAGGAAGGAGTCCATCTTATTCCCCGTTTACACTCACGACCAAATAAAAGGTACTTCTCCAGAAGATGGACCCCATAATGACGACGGCCATACCGAGTTTCCTCTGGTCTGTCCTCTGCAAGTTATGGGACTTCTGCCCAGTGCTTGTTCCGACGATAATTGCATATATTGCAATTGCGCCAGTGTCGTTGAAGGTATTATCTTGCGTCGAAGTGTGTTCTGCTGTTTGACATCATCCCCTATAGGTTTGGATTGGAGCACAGAATGCACCTCGACGCCATGGTACACCGAAAATCACCTATCGTCTAACCAATATCCTTTCTGAATTCCTAACCTCTTACTCGGAGACATTCCTATCGGCGCTGATACTGGCAATGGCGTGCCTCTTCCACATTTTCGTCAAAGGAGACTTAGAGTCGAAGAAAATGACGATTCTCGGAATGCTCGTCCTGCCGGGATCGTATAGTATCTGGAGGGTGAGTACTCCTCATTATATCGTTAGCCGTCCGCTCATTTTGTGGTTCTAATCAGGTCCCCATATGGTCTTCGATTCTATTCGTCGGTCGCCCTCATCAAGGAGGTGAATCATACGCCAAGTTGTTTATGACACGCACAGAAGCTCATCGACCACATCGACTTACATAGTTCCATTCTTCACCCAAACACGGGCAGAGAAACCCTCAGTTATCGTTGTCCTCATCACCCTGTTCGTCGGCTTTGGGATTTGCATCGGTGCTCTCCTCGGCGTTTCGAACACATACGTCCAAGGCTGCTGCCAAGCCATTTTGTATGGCTCTTACTTGCACCTCCTCTTGTTGGGAACGGTGACCCACACGGGAGTGGAACGTGATCTTGCATCTCGAGTTATCGTAGTAGGACTCGCGGTGTGTTCTTCTCCCAATTACTAGTATCTGCGATCGGTGGCTGATACTGAACGTAGGGAATCGCGTGTAGCATGATCGTCGTCATAGGCATGTTATTTCATGCATTCGGAGATGGGAGTATGCCACCAACAGACGGTGGTTTTGAGTCGAGCTCCGTTCTCGTGCAAAGCGCCGTATCTTGGCTATGTGCCTGGGCCAACTTGGAGGTTATCACGCTTTTGTACAGGATGGACTACGCCTTTGCGCTGAAGTCTGGCCGAACTGTAGCTCCAGTCGTACGAGTCCGACAGCGCGAAGGCACGAGTTCGGCGGACGCGACATCAACGGGGAAGGTTGAGGAAGACTCATACGTCGTCGTAATCCCCGCGTCCTTGAAGCTTGCCTTCGACAAACCCTACTTCAACGCCTCAATCGCCGGCTTAATCGTATCTGAGCTCCTGATGGCTTCTTTTGCAGCTTATTTGGAGGAGTTTCGTCACGATGGACTTCAATCCCGTTTGACGAGTCGGACGATGCTCGAAACTGGACCTGAATGGGTCCGGTTTTACCTCAACGTGGTCGCAGCGCCTTTTGTTTGCGCCTTTCCGATGGCACTCGCGTACATGAGGGGAGAGTCGCGGAAGGTTTGGGAATACAGGGAGAGGTGGATGGATGCTCCGGAGTGTGTTCTTCAGGACGTCGTCAGCTCCGAGTCGCTACCGCCTGCTATAGAGCCCTCCGCATTCGAGTCGTCTACCTGGCTTGAATTGTGCGAGGGTAAGGTCTTAGAAGAGAAGAAGGAACAGCGTGTATAATTTTGGAGGATATTCCACTTGCACGTTTTGCCATGGTCGGATATGTTGGTGGTCTGATTGGATGTTGTGGATGGAAATTAATCTTGCACCAAGTCGACAGTCGTTCATTCGGGTTCGCCGCAGTTCTCGCAGGTTAAGATGATGAAACCTTCTACATAATATGATACCAGGCGTTCTCTACTATGGCCATGGATCCCAGGTCGACCACGCGAGCGGAACGAGGTGTGTATTCTTAGCCAATAAACCACTCACGACCAGATATAAGGCCCTTCTCCAACAGATGTTTCGAACTAGACCCCATAATGACGACGGACGTACCCACTGGCACTTTCCTCTGGTCGGTCGTCCTCAGGTTATGGAGTTTCAGCCCAGTTCTTATTCCAACAATAATCGTGTATGTCGCGATTGTGCCAGTGTCGTTAAAGGTAGAAAAACTCCATGATATTTACGCCTGTTGTTTGACATTTATATTATTACGCAGGTTTGGATCGGAGCACAGAACGCGCCTCGAATTTCTGACGACTCAAAGGCGCCCCGTTGCCGTACCTCTTCATTCCTCTTTCGCCAAGATCCAATAGTGGACACCATCGTTTTGACACTGGTGTTGATAATCGTTTGCATTATCGACAAGTTCGTCTCTGGAGACGTAGAGGCGAAGAAATGGATAATATTCGGAATTCTCTTCTTGTCCGGGACGTATAGTCTTTGGAGGGTAAGTGCTCCGAGTTTCTCACTAGAAAATGTTTTCATCGGTTTACTGTTCGCAGCTGCCCATACGGCATTTAACACTGATTGTCGGTCGCACCACAGACGGACGTGAGTTACACAACATTGATTTGAAAGCGTATTATCATGCCCTCTCGCTAATTTTTTATTTGCATGTAGCACCGTTCTTCAACCAAGTGCAAGCAGAGAAACTTTCTGATTTCAGCCTCATACGTTTGTTCGCCGGCGCTGGCATTTGCAGTCATGCTCTCCTCAATGTTTCGAGCGCACCGCTTCCAGGCTTGGGCTACAGCCAACGCGTTTTGTACGGATCTTTCTTGCACTTACTCTTATTGGGAACGACGGTGTCCACATCGAATGAACGGAAACTGAAGACTCGTGTTCTCATCACAGGAATCATAGTGCGTCCTGCTGCTAATACCTTTTTTTGCGTTCGAGAGTTGATGATGGGACGTAGGGAACCTTCTACACCATTTTCATCACGGGTGGATTATTCTATGTGTCGAGAGGTGGACTTGTGCCAAGACCACCTAGCGTCCTGTTCCCCTTCGGTTCTTTCCCCATTCTGGTGCAAAGTTGCACCTCTGTGTTCTGGTCTGGATGCGGTTTCCAGATCATCTCGCTTTGTTACAAGATGGACTACGCCTTCGCGCTGGAGTCTCGCAAAATTGCAACCCCCGTCGTGCGCCTTCGACAGCCTGAGGGTTCGTCGAGCTCGGATGCATCATCGACTTGGAAGGAAATAGCTCACGTCGTTCGAATCTCCTCGTCTTTCAGACCTGTCTTCGACAAACCCTACTTCAATGCCTCGGTCGCTGGCGTGATTGCGTCTGCGGTGTTCATGGCCGCATTCATGGCGTGGTTGGAGGCTCATGATCCTTCGATGTCAGAGGACGGTGTGATTCAGTTTTTCCTCAGCCCAGTTTCTATGCCTTTTGTTTGTGCGTTCCCACTGGCACTTGCATACAAGAGGGGAGAATTCTCGAAGGTCTGGGGATACAAGGAGAAGTGGACGGAGGGTCCGGGATACGTTCCTCTCGTCAGCTCGGAGCCGCCTCAGCCTTCCACTGAGCCCTCCGCGGTATCCTCCTGGCTTGAACTGTGCGAAGGTACAATTTAAGAAGAGAAGAAGGATCGTGACGCGTAAAATTGGAAGATATTCACTCGCACGTTTGCTACAGTCGGATACAGTGACTCAAAAAAGCGTTGACTGGTCGCATGGCGCTACAGTAAATTGTAAATAGCGCGTCAAATAATTTGAATAGAGAGAAACCAAAATATGCGTTGGAAAGGTGTGCATCAGGGCTTTCTGGTCATATAAAGTACTTTGCACAACTCGAAAAATTGGCTGAGAAATAAAGCACACAAGGCAGCACACTCAGTACACAGTTTCTGTGCGCAAGATTTGAAGCTACAAATTAATACAAAATGCATTGTTCAGTACTTAGTATGGCCACCTTTTGCCTTTATCACCGCCTCCATCCTCCTTGGCATACTTCTGATTAAATTCTGACAGACATCTGCAGGTATTTCCTCCCATTCCTTCTGTACTCGCTCCCAGAGCTCAATGATCCCTTTGGGTGGATGCTCATACTTCTTGAGCTGGTCCTTAATATGAAACCAGAGGTGCTCAATGGGGCTAAGGTCTGCAGACTGTGCTGGCCACAGCATAACCTCAAATCCCTTGTCCTTGAACCACTCCATCGCCTTCTTTGACTTGTGCTTTGGGTCATTGTCCTGCTGAAAGATGACTTCCTTGATGTCTAATCCATATTCCTCCAATGATCCCATCAGATCTTCATCAAGAATCTGCCTGTAGAGCTCCGCATCCATCCTCCCATCAATCTTGCAAGCTTGTCCTGTACCCCACCATAGCATACACCCCCACATCATGAGCGATCCACCTCCATGCTTGACCGTCCCCTGTACCTCCCTGGGAATTAAATCCTTTTCCTCACTTCCCTTCCACACCCAGGTCCTTCCATCTGAGCCAAATCTATTGATTTTGGTCTCATCTGACCAAATTACCCGCTTCCAGTCATCTTCTGTCCAATCCTTGTGAGCCAATGCAAAATCAAGACGGTCCTTCATGTGCTTCTTGGACAGCATCGGCTTTTTCTTCTTGACAACTGCCTTCCAACCAGCTTCTTTCATGTGGTTTCTGTATGTCTGGACGCAGGGAGGTTTGTTGAGAGTGTCTCCAAGAATTTTCCGGACTTCGGAGGCATTTTCTGCCTTGCCAGTTGCAATTAGCTGTGTCGCATGGCGTACGTCGGTGGGTGTGAGGGTTGATGGACGACCTCCAGAGGACTTTGGAAGGTCAGGAAGGTACCTCTTGCGGTTCTTTGAGACTGCAGAGGGGGATATGCGCATTCTAGAGGCAATAAACCGAGTACTTTTGCCCTCTTTCAAGAGAGAGAGAAGTTGAGAGCGTTGTTCAGAGGTGAAAGGCTTCATTGGGCTGGGGAATATTGTTGGGCATCTAAACTCGCCCTCATTTTATTTATGCGAGCTCTGTGGAGCGGGCGGAGACCGTGTGATTATTTTGGAGTTTTTAGCTCCACTCCACATATGTCATTGGAGCCTTTCTTTTGAATTTGGGTATGTGCACAGAAACTGTGTACTGAGTGTGCTGCCGTGTGTGCTTTATTTCTCAGCCAAATTTTCGAGTTGTGCAAAGTACTTTATATGACCAGAAAGCCCTGATGCACACCTTTCCAACGCATATTTTGGTTTCTCTCTATTCAAATTATTCGACGCGCTATTTACAATTTACTGTAGCGCCACGCGACCAGTCAACGCTTTTTTGAGTCACTGTACTTTGGTAACTCTACTGATTCTTGTTGTGAATTTGATGAAGAAGTATGAACGAATCTTACATCAAGTAAACAATGGTCCGTTCGGATTCGCCGAAGTTCTCGCTTGGGACAACTATCTCGCCGGTATTCGAAAGGTGGTGTTTGTCGACAGGCCCTCCAAACATTTTTCTTCATCTAATACTATTTCTAGGTACGAATGGATCATATAACAATTTTCGATGTGTCTTATTTCGAGGGCTACGATACGATCGTCTGTTTCTGTGACCATACTCGCAGTCTGATGTCAAGCACTCACCTTCTAACAATACACATCCCACGGACTACGCACATTGAGGAAGAAGTCCATATTTATCGAACATACGTACTCTGAGCGCACTCAGGACCTTTTATAAAGCCCTTCTTTCAGAGATGCTTGAAACGAGGCCCCATAATGACGACGGACACCCTTAGATTCCTCTGGTCGGCCCTCCTTAAGCTATGGGCTTTCAGTCCAGTGCTTGTTCCGACAATGACCGTTTATTTCACAATTGTGCCAGTGTCGTTGAAGGTGCAGGTTTCTTGCTACGGTGACGTTTGTTGTTTGACAGTATTACTCATATTACGACACAGGTGTGGATTGGTGCGCAAAACGCGCCTCGAGTTCTCAGAAACCCAAAGCCTAAGGTCAATCGTAATCATGTCAAAGCATTTTTTTTGTGCAAGGACCCGACCATGGAATCCATCGCTTTCGCTCTGCTACTGATAATCGTCCATGGTGTCGATTACTTTGTCCCTGAAGATATGGGGGCGAAGAAATGGATAGTGTTTGGAATTCTCTTCATCCCGGGAACGTATAGTGTTCGGAGGGTGAGTCGTTTCAAAATTTATCTCCAGTCACTGACTGATTGCTCTGGCTCGCAGCTTCCCGTGCGGTCTTTTGCTCTGATCGTCGCTCGCACAAATTTTGGAGGTGCGTCGTCTAAAATTTCTAGCTCACTGGTGTTCATTGCCTCAACAACTGTAATTCAGTGCCGTTTTTCATCCAAACAGAGTCAGCGAAGTTCTCGTATATAGGACCCATACAAGTGTTCGCTGGCGCTGGCGCTTGCATCTATGCTCTCCTCAATCCACCTTGTTCGGTTTATGAGGGATTGGGGTACAGCCAAGGCATTTTGTATGGGTCTTTCTTGCACGTTCTTTTGTTGGGAACGGTAGCGACCACAACGAAAGAACGAAGTTTGAAGTTTTGTATTCTTACTGGAGGACTCATTGTACGTGCTTCTGCCGATTGCTGGTGTTCGCTGGTTAATGGTGGAATAAAGGGGACCGTAAGCGCCATGATAATCGTGGGTGCAATCTTCCATGTGTTCATAGGCGGTCCTCCTCGAGCAGCGCCTACTTGTACTACTAGCGGTCCTCAATCTCGCGCCGTTTTGAAGTCAAGCAGCTTGTCTTGCGTATTCTCCTGGTTTGTCTTCGAGATCATCGCACTTTGCTACAAAATGGACTACAGTCATGCGCTGGAATTCGGTCGAATCGCAGCGCCGGTTGTCGAATTTCGGCGGCTTGACAACGCAAACTCAGACACGACAGGGAAGGAAACCACGAGCCACCGCGTCCTCCAAATCCTCCCATCTTTTCGAATCGCCTTCGAATCACCTTACTTCAATGCCTCGATAACTGGTCTATTGGTGTCCGCCGTGTTCATGGCCATATTATTAGCATGGTTGGACGTTTCTGGACGTTTGAGGTCCGGGTATGAGTTCTTTCAGTTCTTCCTCAACATAATTTCTATGCCTTTCGTTTGTACTTTTCCACTGGCACTTGCGTACAAGAGGGGGGAGTTGCGGAAGGTTTGGGGTTATAAAGAGAAGTGGGCAGACAATCCGAAAGGCGTCTCCCTCGTTAGTTCGGAGACTGAAATTTCCGAATCCACCATTGGACTTGAAGTCTGCGAGGACAAGCCTATAGAAGAGAGGTGTTAATTTATTTTTTAGTTCAAGGTATCCATGGGTACATGTAGAGTGCTCCCAGCGAAACATTAGTAAACTTCATTTGAGCGGCTTCAATGTATGTCACGCACGAATAGTAGGGCAAATCTCGAAGGTTTGTAGGCGAGTTAATCGAACGCTGACAATGGCCAGTATTCATTCGTGTTTAGATTATCGCAGACTGTCAACTATCGCCAATTCGCGGTCAATTTGTCTTCCCAAACCTTCCCGAAAATCTGAAGAAAAAACTGCATGATTGTGGGTATGTCAACCTCAATATTTAAGGTCCAAGTTCGATGGATAGCGCCGAGCAGCTTTAGATTTCGAGGCCTAGAAATAGGTGCTTTGGTGTCTTTCGAATTTACTCAGGCCCACAGGCAACTGACGATGCTACGGTACAGTGAACGTGAGTGGGCGTTCCTGTTTGTAGACAGCTTCCTTCTTCCGGCACTACTGATGCAGCTACGACCCAAATTCAAGTTTTGGACCAGCGCAAGAATCGGGTCTGAAGCCAGCATCAGATTTGGATGTGCACGTTCTTCCCGAATACCCCAAACGTTTATCGTGTCAGCCCAGGAATCCTACCGGAGCACCGGTACCAATTCACGGTCATCGATGGCATAGTACTTTATGCCACCCCGAGCTATGGTTCATGGTCGACGTAAACTTGAGGGGTTGCATGAATGAGTCTTGTTTTACTCATGCCGAGGACGGTACGCAAATCCTTCGTGATCCAGTCCCGAAAAGGCCGGTCGAGAAGCCCGAAGTCAGCCTCAGACGCAAAGCTTCTCGTATGGTGCCAGCCCAAATCCTCTTTCAGTGAACGTGTGAGGGTCCGAGGCTGACCCATCTGTGCAATATAAAAGACGCGTCGTTTTTGCCTTTGTTCCCCAAGGAGCTCTCCCTCCTACAACCATCATCTCCTCCTTCGAGTCGAGCTTGCTCTCCACCATTACGCCCTCTCCCCGTCGTCGCTCACCCACAATCATGCGCACGGCATCCTCCTCGTCCTTCACCGCTGGGTGTCCTTCCAGGTGCCCCGGTGTATACATGGAGAGCTCGGATGGGTGGCACAAATAAGTAAGCATTTCCTCCTTTACGATTTCCGGACATAGCTAACCCAACATCATCTCCCTCTCATAGCGCTCGAAGGAGTTTTTGGGCGAACGCTGAAAGCCCTCGTGGTGCGCATCATCGATCCACGACACACCGACGGGAACCCAGTCGCTAGCGGCGGTCTGCGTAGAGTCCCAGAACCGGGAGTCGAAAATCTTGGATCGTCGAAATCGAGCGCGTCACGGAAACAGCACTCAGGGGTGAACACTGGCAAACCCCCATGGCACGGTCGATGTACGCTCTGTCCTCCCGTAAGTGAGCCCAGTCGCTAGTGGCGGTCTGCGTAGAGTCCCGGGTTTGAGCGTGGATCGTACTCGAGCGTGCCACCGGGACAGCTTTGGGATGCATGGTGTGTTTGCATTGCTCGACGCGTCGCACTCGTTTCTAACATTTCGTTGATTCGCAGCGTCCAAGGCGCGAGGGTACAAATAGCTACGCGCTGCCCTCCTTCACTCGCACGTCCACCTTTGGCATCCAAAATGTATGATGTGCCGGTGGGGCCTTCCACTGCTGGTCACGGTGGTTTGGCTGTGGTCCTCGGGTCGGCTGATATTGCGATCGGTTGGCCTGTTGGAAGCGCGTGCCCCTCGACCATTCCTGGCCGGTGTCGACAACCTTCTGTTCTCATTCCATTCGTCGATACTGTCGCGCGACCACCCTTCGCCGTATAGCGAGGTCGTGGGGTTTGCCACCGGGGGTGGCAGGCTGTTTTCTTATGCCATACCAAAGGCTACAGCTCGCGCATTGTGAGGAAGTTCTGCTGAATTGTAAGTTTCTCCCCGAACTATCTGCCTTGGCGATCATCTAACGCAGTGGGCAATAGGGTCATTGCTCGAGAACGACCAAGGCTGGAGCCTCTTCACACGCGCGTCCGTGCAAGTGGAGCCGACCATCGGGGGTGGTTTGGCTGCGATCCTCAGGTTGCCCGGTAGCCTGTTGGTTGCGCGCGCATTGCCCGACTGTTCATGCATCGAGTGAGTTCCCTTCATCTCTTTTGTCTTGAGTCCACACTGACGAATTGGTCAAAGTCCGGGGAACTTCGACGCGCACTTTTTCGTGGAACCAAGGGATAATCGGGTGAGTTCTTCCTATCACAACCGAGATGAAGAGGGACAAGTCGTCTCTTTGCGGGCTTTCCACTGCTCTCTCCTTGAGGCGGTCCACTGTGTCACTCACCACTGCAATATTCGAGCGTCACGCAGCCTGGTATTCGCATCTGCCAAACTACGAGCCATGGCATGTAAGTTTCATCCTTTCATAGGGAGGTCAAAAGTACTTACTTTTCGGGGAGCACAGACTGCCATCTCGGATCGCCACATCCCCCACCCCATATCCATGTTGCGATGTAGAAAAATTCTTCGCTTGTATGTAGATAGAGCTGGCCGAGGAGCCAGGAGGACGTGCACCACTATCAGATGTGGGCAGAGTGGACAGGTGTTGCTTTCCTCGCCCGTCCGATTTTTCCCAATGGGTTTTTCGAGATGAGAGGTTTTGCACCTTGTTCTGCACGTTCAACCCGCTTCCTCGACCGAATTTCATGCGCCCAGCGCAAGATTGCGTTGACCTTCATAAAATATTCTTGTGCGATTCGAATTCGAATTCGACATCGTGGTTCGAGGTTGAGATGGATGGAGGAGCGATGTTTGTCTTTGTTGTCCAACACCTTCGACTTCATTCCCAACAATCACCGCAAATCATCAGTACATAGATTCCAAGCGTTTCGCCCAATCGGGTGAAATCCGAATCTGCTCGAATCGCTCGAAATGCCCTTTCGAAATGTTAGACCCGTTCGAGGACTTTGTAATCAAGAAACGAACTTCTCCTGCTCTTTGAAAGGATTTTACATGCCTTTTCATCAATAGCTAGCTTTAGCCAGAATCGTAGTCTAGTGGTACCCGTTTTCACGAATATTTCCAGCCATTTTAAAATCTTTTCCCGTGAGATTATATGCATCATTCAATATTCACGCATTTGAAGACATTTCTTACACATCGAACGGGCGGTTTGGGTGTTTTTTCGACAGAGACCCGAACGAGCTCAATGATCAATCTTCGTTCGGGCATTTTCTGGGATAACGTTCTCTGACGGAGGAGAGAAAATGCTCTAATGACTTGATCAAATTTCTATTGGATATGCTCGAACGAGGCCTTGGAGTGTTTTCCGCGAAAGCTCCGAACGAGCATTTTTGGAAGAAATTCATACGCTCACTCGAACGAGTATCTCTCTTATACTCTTTCGGGCATTTCCAGCAAGTTCTGCACGCAAGGAAACGCGGAAATTACCCGAAGCTGACTGGATATGTCACTCTTCCCATTTATATTGATACTGATGGAGGACCAGTTGAGCTTCAACTTGAGGCTTATGTTGTCAAAGGAATGACTACTCCACTTCTCCTAGGTAATGATTTTGCTGATCAATATTCTATTTCTATTATTAGGGAAGAAGGTTCCACTTATCTCACATATGGAGATTCAGAGAGGAAAACTTTTGTTTCCAACTGTGTGGGTCCACATTTCATTACTGAAGATGGACATTGTTTTTCTGTTAAAAGGAGCGATCCTAAACAGAAATCGAA
>KQ086191.1:0-36577 GCA_001020605.1 Schizopora paradoxa | reverse complement strand
AGACCTTATCACTTATTTAAGGGTCGCAAGACCGTAAGAGAAATACTGTTTTGCTGATGCGTGAGACTCGGCGCTTTGAGTTTTGTCCGGCAAACTCGGCAAGCAGTGCTCCCGCCTCCCGCGCCGTCCAAATCCGGACATGTCCCGCCCTTCGTGCCGCCTCGCTCAACAAGAGGCAATTTAAAGGCAATTTAAAGCCTATAGAACTGTGTATAGCCTGCTTAAGGGTCCTTAGCTACCTCAATGGTTTTATATGGTGCATATAGCTTGTAAAAGGTTGAGAAACAATGTCAGGACATAATACTTCACTATATTAAAAATAAATTACATAGGGGCTCAAAATAGTGGTCTAAAAAGCATTAAGCTACGTTTAATTACGGAAGAAGCCTCTGGTAACAGTATAAGACTCTTAACTGGCCTTAAAATGCCTTTAAATTGCCTCTTGTTGAGCGAGGCGGCACGAAGGGCGGGACATGTCCGGATTTGGACGGCACGGGAGGCGGGAGCACTGCTTGCCGAGTTTGCCGGACAAAACTCAAAGCGCTGAGTCTCACGAACCCTTGTCCCAATCGGGCAAATACTTCGCAACCCCCCGCAACCGGGGTGCCAAATAGAATCACCCCCACTGTCCCGATAATTAAATATATTGTATCCGGCTGTTCTTCAGTTCCTCTAATTCATCTCGGTTCTATCCTTGATATTTCATGGTAATATTGGCGGGGAAGAAAATGGGTGGATATGTCTTCTTGGGTCGGGAAGAACGTTCAAGTTGTCCGTGGCCTCCTTGTCTACCGACCAATTTACCTCAAGAACTCGCAATCATGATAGCGAGGGACCAGAGACGATGTGTTGTATTGCACGGACACCTTTTTTTGATAAACAAAATTAACGATGCAATTGTACACTTTTTCCCAATCTTTCATTATTAACTTTCACGAGGAAGGATTCGCAAGGATCGAAGGAGGGGAGGCATCCTTTGACCTCAACCAAGCAATTGATTTTGCGAGCTTGGAAGAGTCGGGACCTTCAAGTTCCTTGTTTGGGCTCTCTTCTTGATTCTGTCCAAACCACTCACGATAAGAAATCTCTAGATATCATAGTTGAACGTAGACAACGCACCACAGGCTCAATCAGTGGGTCAGTGCGCTGTTTCGTACCAGTACTGGTCGTGGCTTTGAGGGGCATCGGACATCGTCAGATATTTCGGAGAAACTGAAAGTTATCTATCCGACTCACCTTCAACTTCTCCAGCAACTTTTCCTTTAAGTAACAAAGATGGTTGCTTCAACGCCGTCTGCTGTTAGCCGGATCAAAGAAGCGCGAAGTCAATATTTAAGCACAATAAAGGAAGGGGGACAATACCTTGAGCTCCTTCGCTATTGAAATAGTTTGTTCCAGCTTATCGCTCGTTGCACTAAATTTGCACACGTTCAAGTGATCAGAATCGACACCTAGCGCCTGCTCTCCTGCAACGCCGAGCTTTGAAGACTGCTCGTCAATAACCTGGTCGGAGAGGACTTAGAATATCATTTTGTTGATCACCACCCAGTGTAGACCATACGCACCGCGACTAGTTCCGAATCTCCAATTCTGGTCTTCTGTGTTTCATACAACGTACGTATGAGTATTTCTTTCTGACATATCAACTCTTTGAAGTCGTTCGTGAGGTCGAAAAGAACCATGGTCTTTGCCTCCTGTTCAGCGATGAGATCGTGCCGAAGATTCGCGCCAGATGCACCGAAAAAGTTCTTGACAAATTCTGGATTGTCGATGCCTTTCATGCCGTTATGAGGTGTCGACATAAATATGACCGCCCGGACAGAGTTGATAATGGAATTGAAGAGGCCCTCTGAGTTGGGTAGTATAAGTGCCTGTGGCAACAATCAAAACCAAAATTAATTCACATTCAACCGACAGCGAAATACCTGTTTGATAACCAGTCCTCCAAGCGCGTGTCCGATGAGAATCAATGGGCGATTGGTTTCCTGGATGAAATTTGAATTTGCCATGCTCAAGATATTATAAAGAAAACTCGCCTTTCGAATGAGTCGCAGCTTTTGCATGAAGGTTTCCGCGTACGTACGAATCCTACCGACAGAGACATCGGAAGCGACATGCGCGTCGTATCCATAGACCATGACTCTCGCCCCCGGTATCTCCTTAGAAAGAGCATCTCGGAGCCACATGAAGCTGTAATCGTCCTCACGATATTCAAACGACGAGAAGGCATGCCCGTTCATTCCATGCAGCGCAATAATGCTATGTATCGGGTTGGAAAAAGAGGGTTATCGACTGAGAGTTTATTTACTCACTCTATTTCTGTGCCCTCAGAGAAGGTAGTAAATCCAAGAAACTTGTGGTCAAAGTCAAGAACGAAGTCGCCCAATTTTCTTTGAGTACGACCTAGGGATATCGCACGCTTGAAAGATTTCTCTTTGTTGAATGTTATTGTGGTCCCTTTCTTGACACCATCCTCCGCCAGTGAGAATGAGAAGGGTCCATGATCATCGCTGAGCTGAAGATCTTGCGCGGCGAAGTATGCCCTAAGTTCCTCCTCCTTCGTCGACTGGCTGATATTTGAGATCCGCATGCCAGAGTGGCACTCGTCTTCGAAGGTGAAGGACTGGAAGTCTGAGTATCAGCGGCCGTCTGGGCACTGGAACCGGGCCAAAGCGGCAATTTGAACCAAGACATGACGTTTAGGACGTTACACCACAGAATCGAGAGCTTGAGGAGTATCCACGCCTATGCATTAGCCAATTTATATACAAAATCAACGGCGTAATTTCACTCACAATAGTCATTGATCGATAAGACGTCACCAACAAGTGGAAACTTGAGTCAAAGCATCATAGTTGCGCATTTTGACCTCGGCCTGACTCTGCCTGAGCGCTCGAAGACAAAGTTCCGTTCTTCAGTGGGAGGCTAAGGCGCGGTCTTGCTTCCTACCCGCCGGTCGCTCCCCAATTCAGCAAGCATTACGATCCCCGGATATAGTTTGACGTCGCGCTCGGCCTCGTGCGTTCGACCACGCCCTCTCTGCGTGGTCGAAGTCATGGTCACCTGCAGACTCTGAGATTGTGTTTCATGGAAGTCGACGTTGAAGAGCTGTCGTGACCATGTCATCTGTCAATTTTTAAGCGCTGTACATGCATGTATCACACTTCTGACGTACTGTTAACCTTCTCGAACCTACAGTGTTCTACCGTCATAATTCCGTTACCGTCATAGTACCGATCCGGCCGTATCTCACCTCCACATTCGTCCCGTAACCTCAACTTTGGTACATATATAGATAGTGCTCACGCCTCCTTTACTTCCAAATTTGAGAAAATTTGGGTTGAAGGAGCCTGAGTTACGGCCGGATGTGTTGCTCGCGGCACTGTTTTGCCCCGTTGGGCAATTGGTCATAGAGAGTTTTAATTCTATTTTCCCATCGTGGAGCAATGAAATTTACATCCATCGGTAGCCTTGACATACGGCTACTATTTGAGACACTACAAGAGAGAATTCGTGTTGAACCTGCATTTTGGTGAGCCAAACTTCATCTGTGGTGAGTGGCTGGATGCAAAATCAACGCGTGGACACGGTCGCGGCACGCTTGTTTTAGCTGGCCACGCCGTCGGTATTATGACGGTAACGGCCCAAAACCCGACGTCTCGCTCATAAATTTTATGTCTCGCTCACTTTCTATCCAGAAACCCTCAAACTTTGGAGAAATATTGCTGAGGGGATGAGGTATCGTTGTGTGAAGTTTGTTGGGATTCGGGCTTAAACTGAAGCTTTGGCATCAAAAAGATGAATTGGTCGGTACTATGACGGTGGAACACTGTACTTTGCAATATTATTAGAAATAAGTAAATGCAGTAACGCGCAAACCAGCGAGCGCAGCACAAGCGCCAATCTGGATCAGTGGGCGACTTACTGCTTGTCCACTAAAATATCGTTCAAAAAAAACTCAGGACACACAATCACAGCAGAAGTCCTTCAGCTTGCCAAACTTGATATTCAAGATTGAGGGCGTAGAGAGAGAGAGAGAAGTGTCTGGGCAGCTCGCTGTCATTCATGTCAGAAGTGTCAATTTGAATTTCAAACGAAGGTGCGCACGTTTTTGTTGGCGGGTGCACTCTGACTGAAGTCTAGACTGATAACGACGGAGTGCAAATGAAATGTGGAGTTCTAGTTCACTTCTAAGCCCTTTCGAACTCTCCGCTTCGTTGGCTCCGCTTCAGGTTGAATGAGGGCAAGCTAAAGATTAGCTTGAGGAGGCCGATTCTAAAGGGAGAGGACGTCAGACTTGAAAGCGATCGGTGGCCATGACTCCTGGGATGACTATTAATGGTGAGGATGCGTACATGATATCGATCTCGAAATGAATTGCACCTTCTCAATATCCACGTTCAAGCCGCTACAAAAATAACCGTCTCTACGCCAGAAAAGAGAGGATACTCATAGTGCGCCAGTGGGTTGTCGACTGATGGGAAATTGGGATCAACTTGAAGCCTCGTCGTCGTCTTGTTGGTTTAGAAGTCGCTGGCATCTACAAGCGACTTTAGGAGAAACACCAGTTGTTACTGTTGTACGACTCTTCATGGTCAGTGAGAGAAGATTCGGAAGCAAGTTCTGAAGTCGAAAGCCTGAGTGTTCATGTTTGTGCTTGTTTGTGCCTGAGTGCCGGTACGGCCCTGTAGTATCCGGAGAACACTGAACAGCCGGGCCACGCGACTCGGATGCTGAGGAGAGAAAACTTGGGACAACCACGACGACTGAACGAACATACAACGCAGCGTTTAAACGTTTTGGTCCTCCGAGTCGCATCTATTAAGGCGTCGGATACACCATAGATATCGAGCCACCCTCTTTCGATTGTCTTCTTGCCATCCAACCGTGACGAACTTCGAGTCATTCTTCAAGTTCACTCCGCGTCGAAACGTGCTCATTCCCTGGCAGTCGTCTTCGCATTCAGGATTTACCAGGAGCACATTGACCATCGCCTCGCTAGCGGAGAAATTGCTGTCTATCTCTCCAACTTGTCTTACAGTTCGAAAGATGTCAGGCTTGAAAGTTGGAACCAATGACAATGAAAAGGTCGAACACACTGCATTTCAACGTTCGACCCTTCTTTCGTGAGTACGTGTATTAATTATCATACGTACCAGACTAAAGCTTCGATGGGCTTCGCTAGAAAAGCATTCCATAATGACGCAAATCGAATATCTTCATTCCGACACATTTCGGGGGAAACACGACCAGTCCGTATCAATTCAAGAATGGTTGCAACAAATTCGACAGTGCATGTTACAACGTCATTATGTACGACTTTCTTCGACTTGAAATCATATTCTTTTCTCACTACCTTATTTTCCATTCGCCCAAGCTTGTGGCGTAAATGTGTCCCATGAGTTTAATATCATTCTCGTGCCGGCGGGCGGGCGGAAATCATGCGGAGCAGGAGGTCTACCCGTTGCGCTGGACGAATAGAATTCTACAAGATTGGATCCACATTGGATCGACACCAGAGGCAACCCGAAGGAGCGAAAACTCAACGGTCATGCGAGACAACATGGATAAGAAATCCACCTGTAAACTCTGTCCACAACCTCTTCATTTCGGGATCGCTTCCTAGTAGCTCCGGATACAGGGAATACGAAGCGTTGGCGTGTCCACATCATGACCAAAGGTATTCATAACCTCATCAGCTAGACGATACTCTAACACAAGGATACACAGTCATCTTGAATCCTAATGTTCAACAGGAAGTAATGACAAATCTCGGTAAACACAAATGAAAATTCTGCTACAATGCGTCCTCTCCATTCCGAGAGTCTGGTCCATGACAAGGCGCCTACCATATGTCGTTCATATAAGAAGCTTGAAGGAAACGTGCCGTCCAAGCCCTCCATTCTTCGGCAAGTCAAATCATACGTTATATCATTAAAATTTTAAATTTTCCCCTTCGTTCGTGAAAGCTGACGATGGCTCGCCTTCTATAACAGTAACAGATTGTGAACAACGTAGCCTTGAACACCTCCAAGAACAGGATCGAACCCGTTGACTTTACGTGTCGTGCACAGGACTGGGAGGATGTTTTTATGAAGGTTTCCACTGCGCGTGTGCGGGAGCCTCAATGGTGCCGTGCATCACTCAAGGCAGGCGGGCTGTTGCCTTTCAAGCTCGCAGTTCCTCGCTCACCACCATGACTAGGACTTTGCGTATTTCGAACATAGCGCCTACGACGACAGCGGATGCACTCGCTTCCTATTTCCGCGACAAGGGTCTTCAACTCAGCACCGGGAATGGAAAACATGGAATCTACCTCGTGAAAGCTGAGGACGATAATATACATGCCACCGTATCCTTCTACAGTGACCTGGTCTGCAAGCGAGCCCTCGCCTTGTCCTATGAGGACAGAAAGTTGGACAACCGACTTCTTGTCCTAAGCAGCAACTTTGATGGGTTCACTGTTCTATCTGAAGGATCTCAAGTAGAGTGAGCTCCTATGTTTATAACGGCTACCTTGCACTGTTGACAATAGACATTCGGCCCTTTCACAGCATCATCGCGCTACACGGATTGAACGGACATGCTTTTGACTCTTGGGAGTTTTATAATAGAAAAGGATACAATTTTATGTGGCTCAGAGACTATCTCCCGGAGAGATTCCCAAGTGCACGGGTCATGGTTTACGGATACACTGCGAACGCCATCTCGGAGCTCGGCACGGAACAAATCCGTTCGTTTGCGGAAACCTTTCTCGAGAGATTATATCAACTTCGAAGAGAAAATCGGGTAAGCTTGCTTTTTGTATCTCACATGACGAATCATTCATCCTGCAGTCAGGCTGCTGAGCGGCCTTTACTTCTCGTCGGACACTCCATGGGCGGTTTGGTCATTAAGCAGGTAGATTCCACACGTAATATCCGAGTTGAATGTCAGACTAATCAGACCAGGCTCTCATTATCGCCAAGGATAATAATCGCTACCAGACCATTCTGAACTCCGTTCACGGTGTACTATCTCTCGGGACACCTCACCAAGGTGGAAAGGGTGTCGACAACGCAAGGTTTGTAGCGAATTTTCTGCGTCCCTTCAACCGTAATGTTCGGATGGACCTCATCAAGGGTCTGCGCCCGGACTCCATGATCCTCTTCGACCTCACGAACGAATTCCGCAAACTCGTGGAGGCGAGACGCATCAAAATTGCTACTTTAATTGAAAGCAAGTCAACGAGGATTGGGTTTTTCCGACATGTCCGAGTACACTCTTCTTTTTATCGCTTTCTTTCAACGCTCTCTGACACGAGTGTATGCATTTTTCAGATTGTTGACGAAGCATCTGCTGCTTTAGGCGTTTCCGTGGAAAGGAAAGCTTCTATCAACGCGAATCACATTAATATGTGCAAGTTCAGGAATCCGTCTGATAAATCTCTGGCCGTAGCCGTTCAGGTTATCAAGGACCTTCGCGGGGAGATCCTTCCGATGACCACCCCTACACTCCTTCCTCACCATGAATTCAATGCTCCCCGCGTTCAAGAACGTGACCCATCGTTTATGCTTGGCAGCAGCGGCATTCCGTGAGTGGCATGTTCCGACTGAGCTGTGGACTTCTCAGGCTTTACTTACAGTACAACAGAGTTGCCAGTACGAGATCGCCGAATGTAAATGAACGGCAATCTGCGAAAACTGTTGAGCGTAGACCTACACCAGAACCTGCAACATTCATTGAGGACCCTATTGCTCTTCAAGTTCCTCATGCATATGAAGATCGTGAGCGAGACTTACACGATCTCGCTGATACAGTTGCTCCCGCGATTGTCTGGAAACCGAACGCTAACTCGAAGGAGCCCACTGTGAAAAGTATACAAGATGCGGCGCATAGTCCTAAAGCTTCCAGCCTTACAAATATTTCCTCAACCACCCAGACGACTCTCGCGACGTCTGCAACATTGACTCTGCGAATCTCAAACATCAAGGACGAGACAACAAAGGATGACCTCAAGACCTATTTCGTCAACCGGAAGCTGCAGCTCAGCGACGATCATGGACCCATCATCTTCACAATGGAAGAGGGCAACGGCAAGAAGCGCACTACGGCTAGTCTCAATAACGGAGAAACCTTTAGGCGTGCGATATCGCTCACTCGAGCCGAAAGGAAGTTGGATGACTCCGTTCTTGAATTTGATTCAAAGTTTCTCGGGTTCACCGCCTTCTCCGAAGGCACAGAAGTAGAGTAAGTGCTCCTTCCGTCAACCAGCAAGCCACTCTTCTTATTTTATCATAGCATTATTGCATTGCATGGGATGAATGGACACGCGTTCACTACATTCGAGTACCGTGAGGAGGATTACAGCTTTATGTGGCTTCGAGACGCTCTTCCAAAACGCATGCCGAAAGCAAGAATCATGGTTTACGGATACGATGCGAATGTCGTGTCGGATGTTTCTGTTGGCAGAATTCGAACGTACGCGGAAACGTTCATGCAAAAACTGCGTCTCATTCGAAAGGTGCCTTTTCTCAGTCTTTTTGGAATGGAACGCATAGAACTTCTGCTGTGTCTAGGATACCAAACGCCCTTTAATTCTTATTGGGCATGCATTGGGAGGGTTAGTCATCAAACAGGTACGCACAGTAATCGCATTCACTAGCATTATTTTACGTCTCAATACTGTCAGGCACTTATCCTTCCGAACGCTGAAGGAGTTCTCGACTCTATCGTTAATTCGGTACGTGGAGTGATATTCATGGCAACGCCCCATCAAGGCATCAAGGGCGTTGACAATCCAACATTCGTCAAGAACTTCTTTGGCGCCTCTGGCGTACATTTTCGAAGTGATCTCATTGCTGAGCAAGAAGCGAAGACTATGGTCCTTTTTGATCTCACAAACGACTTCAAAGAGTTGATAGCTCGGAAGCAAATTCCAATCCGTACGTTATACGAGACACGGAAAACAACAGTCGGAGATTCGGGTCTCGTCGGAGTACGTGCTTATTATTTGAGAACTCGAAATCAATTGAGCGTATGATATCTAACCCTCATGTACATTATACTAGATTGTTGACGAGCAGTCTGCAAAGTTGGGCGTTGCTGGAGAACACGCCCTAGGGATCAACGCCGATCATATAAATACGTGCAAATTTAATCCCGGCGATGAGTCCCTACTTCAAACTATGATACTGACTGAAGAGCTCTGCGAACGTGAGTCTTCAACGCATACACCTTGGTTTTTCCGCTGAAGAGTTGCCTCCAGTGAAGTCAGTTTATAAAGTATAGTCCGAGCCCGACAATGCGTATTTAATTTAATTTATCAATCTGAACAGCTACCTTATGACTTGAGAAGCGGATGTGTTGCGAAATTAGGCCCTGTGTTTCCTCCATACCTGCACATATTCGAGTCGTTCTCAAACTCATAAGCGAGGTGACAAAGTTTTTTCTTGTGCCAAAACACTTTTGCGTAAAATCCTGGAATCCTCAAGCTCGGTGAAGTCACCTCACTTTCGACATCTTAGTTCATACATTTGGAAGACTACATATTCGTTTCCCTGGTCCAAGAAATGAATCTGACGATATTGACCTTCATGTTCATGGTATTCAATCCGTCGCACAGACCGTATGCCCTCCTTTCCCCATCTGCCGATTTCCCTTCCATTGTTGTCGTACGCCAGTACGGTTATAGCATGTCGATTGTCGTCATGATGAAGCGCTAGGTCTTTCAATTAGGAATAACAGCACTCGATGAGGAAGAGCCGCTTACCGCAATATGTATTCTTCTTGAAAACAAATACTGGATACAACTGAATGTCACAATATTCGAGGCCAGTCGGTGGTGAAGGAAGTATAGACACATTCCGAAATCCAATGGCGGGCATGGCGTCTTCAAAAATCTCCTGAATCAACTGTATTGTCATGACCAAGGAGTCCTCGTGAGCCCCTTCGAATTTACAGAGGTTGATGTGATCGGCGTTGAGAGATGCCTTTCGTTCCCCCGCGACACTCAAAATCGCAGACTGTTCGTCCACGATCTAGTCAATTAAGGCAGACTTAGCGCACGTCATAGTATGATCAGCTTGGAGGAAAACAATATAATCCATACCCAAACAGGATTTTGGTCCCGGTATTTTGTCATTTTTGTTTCGTACAGGGTGGCAATGGCTATGTCTTTCGCTGCTATCAGCTCTCGAAAGTCGTTCGTGAGATCGAAGAGGACCATTGAGTTGGGGTGTTGTTCCGCGATTAGGTCTTTTCGAACATCCACGCTGAAAACGCCCATAAAATTTGCAACGAATGTCGTTGTATCAATGCCGTTCAGGCCTCTGTGAGGCGTTCCAATGAATATTACCCCGCAGACGGAGTTTAAGATCGAATTGAATCTGTTGTCCGCCCTGGTGTTTGCAATTATAAGCGCCTAAAAGCAGTTACAGTAATCCGAAGAGCGGCGTTTGAATGAGCGCATGCACCTGTTTGATGATGAGACCTCCCAGCGAGTGTCCCATCAGAATCAGTGGGCGATCCAGAACCTGGTCGCAACTTGTCATAGAATGTCTTTAAAATCAAATAAAAGGAACATACCGAATTTCTTTTACGCAACGTTAATAATCTTTCGAGAAACGTCTCGGCGTACGTGCGAATTCGACCAGTGGAAACGTCGGAAACAAGATTCGCGTTGTATCCATACACCACAACCCGAGCGTTAGGAATATGTTCGGGGAGATAATCTCGTAGCCACATGAAACTATAGCCGCTGTCATCGCGATACTCCCATGAGTTGAATGCATGTCCATTCATCCCATGTAACGCAATTATACTAAGGGGCGGAATAAAGCGTTCTGAATCGAAAAATACAGTCATGACACGCACTCCACTTGTTCTGGATTGCGGCCTTCCGCTAGGACGGTGAAGCCTTCAAAACCAACATCAAGATTGAGTGTCCGGCTTTTCAGCTTTCTGGAGACGCGCGGTAAAGAAATTGCACGTTGGAGAGTCTCTTCGTTGAAGAAAGATACCGTAGCAGATTTGTAATCAGCGTCAGTATTGACGAATGAAATTTTGGTGTCATCAGCAAGTGAGAGGCCTTTCCCTTGAAAGTACGTCGCAACGTCTTCCTCTGTTGTCGACATTTCGATGTTTGAGACTCGTGCCGTCGCCGTGCGATGTCCACCAATCGTCTCGTAGTTTTCGGTTCTTTCACGTTCCTTAAGAACCGCATTAGAATCAACGTGGATGGAAATGGGCTGATTGTGTTGTATATTGGGCATAACTTGCGGTTCCGACATTACTCTTACCTTTACGTGAATGAGTCGAGATATTCTTTTCGTCTATCAAACTGCTTACAGTCGGCTCGACGGGTCGGCGATGCTTCAGGTGATCCATGGCCGTTCTTCCCTCGCCGTCCTTCCTTCTAATAGTTTTGTTCAATACAATGCGATTACAAACCCGCATCAAGAAAAACACGTACGGTGGCTGGGTATTGCTAATGCGATCGATTTGTTCAAGAGGGTGGTTTAGACGGGTGCCATTATTTTCAAAGGTCGGAGAGCTGACGCAAGATCTTCCGCTTTGCGCGACAGGCGTTTGCTGTGAGATCGAAGTTGCTTTCAGCTAGGTAGACGTCGGTGAAGTCAATCCTTAATTCTCATATAACAACATACTTTTTGTTTAAACAGTGTATTGGTTTTAATCGATTTCCCTGCGATTTGTCCTTCTTGAGTGAATCGTGTTCTCAAACAAGGATTTCAGAAAGGGTGTTTCCTTGATCAATATAGATACTTACGAGTCTATCGCGTTTCCCTTGACCCTCTGAGCGGGTGGAGGGACATCGATCTTATGAGCAACACGAGGCGGACCTTCCCCAGCGTGTCGAGAAAGCCGATCGGAACCCTTTTGCGCTTGAAACGGCCAAAGTTGATGAATGCCTAGCTTCCCTTTCATGATCTTGAGAACACGTTGGATAGTTTGCCTTTCTCCAAGAGCAATCTGACACGGGAAGTCGGGGTTTGCTGCTTGAAGGAGTTACTTGACGGGGGAGAGTAGATGGGAGTTGTGGAGGAAGATCCGTCTGGTTATTCGAGGTGAGAAGAATTTAATCGATGCCACGAGTATGAGCTTCATATGACCAGCCACGGAGGAAAGCCGATGGATGACAAGGCTGCTCTCGACACTGCCGTAACCTCGGCGTTACTATAATGTCAGTGACGGATAATTCATGAAAGTATAGTTTATCCTACTTTATCGTGGAGCATAATTTTTTGCGTGTTTGCTCCCGAGAGACTCGGGGTGGTAGACAATCGTTCGAAAGGAGCCCATGAGAATCTTCACCGTCTCAACGTCTCGTTTCTTATTCTGAAGAAAAAAGCAAGGGCAATGTATGCAGAGACCGCGGGGTCACCTCGTGCATCAGATGAGGACGAGAAGATTAATTTTGAGGCGATGGCTTAATGTATGAGGGTTTGTTGACTGGCTGCAGCCGCAAGGTTCCCGAGTCTCTTGCCAGCATCGACTCGGACCATCTCCTCTAGAGCTCTTTATTCTTATCAATGAGATCAGGCTCACCTGAGGAATTTCCGTTCAAAAACCTTCGAACTTGAGACCGAAGGAGGGTGCAATAAGCTCATGAAACTTCGCAACCGTGACGTTCGAAAACGTGCAAGTCGCGCACTGCATGGGCGGTTGTCAGTGCCGAAGACCGTAGCATGTACTGTAGAGACTCACGCTTGAAGGATTGCTGTTCGTCATTCGAGAATCCAGATTTGCTCTTTAAGTTATAGTAGATAAGCGGTCAATGAGTATGAGCCCTACGGACTTGAAAATGCAGTTGATGAAAATTCCTCAGGCTCGTTTTCAACTTGTTTTCGGTTTTGCATCCTGTCTGCATGATGATTGCCGACTCGGCGACAGCCGATCCCTCGTGTCGCGCAAACTTCACTGGCAATAACACGAAACGTTGTCGCCTCAACTTCCTCAATATGCAGGCATCTATGACGAATACTCGCTCTGCTTTCTCAATAAGGGGGCACACTAGAATCTTCAACTCGTGCGGCCGGATGTGCAGAGGGAGATCGCGATTTTCAACTCGAAGTTCTAGCCAACAGCCAACAGGCAACCAACCAACCGACTCTGGAGCACAGTCAGAACCTGTCGATCCAAGGCCTTCATGGCTATTCACTTCGTCGGCGTTGTTGAGAGTTGCTGTCGTTCCTGGTGAGTATCGTCAAATGTCGTCAAAGTCCGAACACAAACTTACCAGACCATGCTCGCAGCGGGGATAATCTATGCTGTTTTCTTCCACGAGTTTGACCAGAAAGATCATGTATTCATGCCAGTGCGTGACCCTCTTTGATGGCTTTGGAAATGAGAGCGCTGACGATTGAAACAACTCAGCCTAGGCGATGGTTGCAAAGACAGAAGGAGTCTTTCTTTTCTCTTTCGCCCGCTGAGCGTTCGTTGGTTACGGTCGACGAAAGAACAACACCATCGCAACCAGCTCAATAAAAGAGGTGAGGCTCAACCTCATGTATAGAGGAACATTTCTAATTGTCGTCTTTACGGTTGTGGCCGTTGGTTCGTTCCGTCACGCTCTCGTGACCTCGCACTGAGTCGCAGCTTCACCAGCTTTGGATTCGGAAGAAAATACGATCTCCTTGTTTCTCCTCCTCGTCTCGTGTCTCCATCACTGTCACCTATTCCTCAGAAAACTTTCTGTCCTCGCCATGCCTCTGTATCTACCACCTGAACAAAAACCTAATTGCCGCTCCTGCTCTGCATCCAACAAGACGCGCCTTTGTGCAGCTTGTGGAGAGGTGAGTGGCCCATACAACCCGAAGACCTTGTCATCGTGATTGATGTTGCCTCAGGTCGCGTACTGTTCGCCGGAATGTCAGAAAAGCGATTGGAAGCGTCACAAATCCGAGTGCGGTCAGTTTCTTCCTCATCCCCTCTTATCCGACAATATTCAACGTTGTTACAGGTATTACGGAGAAGATCGACTTGGGTACATTTTATCCGTTTCTTGCTATCCTCGTCGACTTTGGACATCAAATCGCGCAGAAACCCGACCATGCGGGCTTGAACCATCCGGCATTGATGCACCAAATCATCAACGATGTCAATCCGGGAGCACCTTTCACGGAGTTTGCGAATGGCTGGGAAGGCATTCCGGTCGAACTCGGAGATCCAATTCCTCGAATGGGCAAGATTCTGGACACGAAGGATTGGTGGCCGAAGGCGAAGAACATGCACGAGCTCAACAAGCTGCGCGCCCGGATTACTCGCGAAAACCACGTCCTCCCTATTCTGTTCGGGCTCTGCGTCGCGTTGGTGGATATTCTATACACATCCACGTTCAACAAAGAGCAGGGAACATCGAGAACGCGCCTGTACTATCGCCAGGCGCCTATTGTCGACTTTGGGATATACTGTGGTTCTGTGAGGGTCGTTCCGGAAGACAAGTTGGCGTACTTGTTGCCTGACGGGACGTGTATTCGAGGTCAAGATCCAAATGACCATTACTGGATTTACTTCCTGACTTCTCGAGGCGAGGAGTTCATGTTGGATTGCTCTATGTTCACATTCAACCTCGAGAAAGAGGTTGTCAATGCGCCGTACCTCGAACCGGAGTGCCTAGAACAGTTTCCTTCTTCACCGGCATTTACGGAGGATCGTGCCCTCAGATCAATGGCATTGAAACAACTCCCAAGCTTATCTGACTGTGCGCGTAAGCGCTTCTCTGTACTCCGGCACCCGACCGTTCTGCAAGCCTTCTCCAATCCGGAATTGTTCGGCGGCGGGACATTTCTCTATCTCATGGATCTGTATCCACTCATGGATGAGATCAGTGGGAGAGAATGCTCCTTTCCTGAACAGGAGTTTTTTGTGTCTTACGTTGGGTTTTGTAGCAATCGGCTGTACCAACACATAATGCGAACACAGGATTGGAAGTCGTATCCGAAGGATGTCATGCTTCAGTATGATTTGGATGCCGATGGAAAGGATCCCATTGTCGAGGGAAAGAAGACATGGGAGAAACTTAAGAAGGAAGAGAAAAAGGAGAAGCGGAAGGAGGCGAAGGACAAGCGTAAGACGGAAAGACATTCAAGCTCGATGGTAGAATAGTTTGTTGTGTATCATTTTATTTTATTTTATTTTGGATTCTGGTAGAACTTCCAATTGTGAATGGCCTACTCCCCTCTCACGCTGCCATGCGCGTCCACGAGACGCGTCGACGCGTCGTGCCCTTGAACTTCGGCCACAACCACAACGCCAACACGCCAACCTCGCAGACACATCACCTTTACGACTTCCATCGAATTCGCTTCTCTTTTCAGGATGTCTGCAGATGCGCAACTTCGCAAAATAGTCACGAAGGAAGAAACACTTGAACACGCTCGCGAAATTTTGAGCTTAGCGAGGGTGAAGACAGGGCCTGGTTCTGGCCGCAACTTGGGGCCAAGTGCGGTCGGACTTCCTGCAGTATGTGCGTTCCTTGCCTCAGAAAGGTGTGTAGATTCTATCTTCTTCGAGTACACGCTCAAGAGAAACTGACTACATGTGGAGGCTCGGGAACAACGACGTCCCAGAGGAGCTGGCGCAGAAAGCGTCGTGTCTCGCCCCGAGGAACTTCCAGTCTGTGGTCAATACGCTTCGTACGGCGCTCTCCGATACGCTGAGACGGCGAAGCAATACCAGACGAGTCACGTACGAGGCGATATGTCAGGAAAATTTCATTATGAACGGTGACGCTGTGCACTGGATGAATATCGTCGAGAAAGAGTTGGAGAAGACAGGAAAGCTCGAGGATGAGGATGTGCCCTTGGAAGCTGTGAGATGCGCAATCGTTAGCTTCACATGCAAGTTACTTGGGGTGAGTCTGACTGCGTTTCTTCCCGTTCGATCCCTATAAGCAGATGCGAAATGTTTGACAGATCAAAGGTGGTAGCTTACCCCAGCTCATCGCCGACTACGGACTTCGGGCTCCAGACCTCCGGGCTGTGACGAAGATACTTTCGGACGACTGCACAGACGTACAAATGAATATCGAATCTTTTCGAAGACGAAACACCAATAATGGCGGCCGCCCAGGTCCGTCGTCACCGTCGAAGTCTACAAGGGCCGCAAGCGGCGACAACGACAGCAGCATCGCTCAGCGCCTCAAGCGTAAAGCGTCATCGACATTTACAACCCCTCAGCCGAGCCCGGAGAAGAGAACAAAGACTGCGTCGCCTTTGAAGCTCAATCGCGTCTCTGTTTCTCCCACTAAACCGTTCACAAGGGCCACTTCAATATCTCAATCCCCGACGAAGCAAACTTTGGGCACGGTCATTTCAACTCCCCGCACACCAGTTAAAAAGCTCGCCGAGGAACTTCCTCGCCCTGCACGTACGTCGCCCCGTGTATCTCACCCACCGCAAGATGAAACACCAGCAAAAGCGGCATTGGATAAGATGAGCCGCCTCACGTTGATGGAGCGAAAAACCGTGACACCGAAGAAACCAAAGGTAGCATCAAGCCTCCCTTCGCCTCAGAAATCGCCATCAAAAATGATGACTCCGAAGAAAAATGCTGTCGCTGGTCCCTCGACTCCAAGCCCCACGAAAAAGCGAGTCGTCAAGCAAAAATCGCCATTGCCAGAATCCGACGATGAAGAGGAAGAAGCCCCACGTGTGGCTTCGTCTCGACATCGGCGCCCAGCCTTCCTCGATCGCCAATTCTACAACTATCGAGATCCCCGTGCCGTTTCAGAAAACGAATTATCCATGGAGCACTTTGAGGAGCTGGTGAAGAAATTTGGACTTCCCGACTTCCTGGGCAGGTGATGTACCGTATCAACTCATTGTAGTATCCTATCTGTATTCTATATGTCTAACGTATCTAAGAAGAAATCCAGTTTTCAGCATTCACCATCGGTTTCATCATCCACTCGTAAAGCGTTCCTCCACGTTGGCGACCAGTCCGTCAACCAAAACGACTGGACAAACCCAAAAGTAGCTGGAAGGCGAAGAGTCAGCCAGAAAGCCATATGGCCATGGTGACAAATCTCACTCAACGAGACCATGATGAAATAGGTAAGGTTTCCTCCGGCGATGTTATGCTTGATAGAGAATGCGAACATGGAGTTCACAAAGGCTGGCGAGACGGCTTCTACGAAGGCATTCACCAACTCTGACATGCTCTGAAGATATTCAGTCTTTTACATTATTCGCACATAGGAGGAACTCACGATGATAATATTTATCGACTCCGCCGATGGAGCGATATTGTTCACCATGACGGCAGCCGCGGCTGGACGGAGACACATTTTAGGTCCTGGAGAGCGAGAAACCCATGACAAGATTGTGTACGCACGGAATGCAAGACCGCTCAGCGCCCACATACTCACCACGACGGCGTGTACTATCACAAAGGCCAAGCCATCCTTACCTGCATCCTCTCTCCGAGCGAGGTAGTTCAAAACGGGGAGGAGTCCGAACGTCGCCGGCCACAAAGCCATCGCAGTACGGTATACACTGAGGCTTCCCCATCGATTCAGGAGATAGGCGGATGAAAACATGAAGAGGAGCATAAGTAGAGCGCGGAAGGCTAGGGTGATTCCGATGTCGGCTTCGCTGGCTCCTAGACCTCCCGACGTGATTGGAGTGAAGGAGAACAGGGGATACCTGTCGGGAAGCAAAAAGAGTGAGCTCTCACCCAAGTTCGTTTGAAGAACGAAATTGACAACTTACAAAGCAAACATACTCTCGACCGCGAGGTAGAGCAACGCTCTGTTGAGCATCAAAAGATACAGACCTGGCGTTGACTTAATGACCGAAGACCAGGTCGGTGATTTCACTTTCGAAGGCAAAGCGTCTTGGACGTTCCTTCTAGAGGATCCATTTCTCGACTCGATAGCTCCATACGAAAGTCTTTGCGTAGACTTACGCTTTTTGGAAGGGTGAGTCTGAAGTTTCGTAGCTCAGAAATGTAACGTTGAAATCAACAGAACATGGATAAATCACCTCATCCAGAAGGCAATACCCATAAACGACCAGGACGAGCGCTACCGTCGCCGACGTAAGACCAGGAAGTGCAAAGGGATGTTTCCTCCAGAAGGGGCTGTCGAAGAGAGACGCATGCCGTTCTGGATGCGAGAGTAAGCCACCGATGGGCTGTCCGATCCCCTGTCCCAATCTGTACGCGATCTACGAAAATTCGGTGAAGGATGCGATGGTGCGACAGAAGGATCTGCCACGTACAGCGAAACCTGTTTGTGCCACGGCTTCATTCGATTTATCGGTGAGTTCAGCTAACATTGTCTTCAGTGAACTGACGGAAATCAGATTACTCAAGATGGAGCATATTTGATTCGATGATACTTACGCTACATTTCCGCCACTTCCACCTCCGATGCATCGAGTAAGGACCATGAACCAAAACGACTTGCTAAATCCAAATAAGGCGGTAGATATCGCGAGTCCTGTTGTTGTCGCGAGGATAACTGGCTTTCTTCCAAAGCGATCAGACAGGTTAGAGCATGGGATGACTTCAACAGCGTAAGATTCTTTTTCTCCATACGAGGCAAGGTAATGACGAAAAAGAAGGCTTACTGCAGATGAAACTCATGCATGCGAAGATGGATTCTAGTAATCCCGAATAGAAACCTACACCTTCTGGGTCATCCACCACACCTATCTCCAAGATCATCTGATCTAGAAATTATCAGGAAAGTAAATCCAAATTCCATCCGATCGGATACACTCACTAACGAATGGGAATATCAACTCGAACATGAGCGGTTTCACTGCTCGGAGGCCAAATACCAGTAGAAGCTGACGCCATGGGAGAGGCGTCTTTCCAGATCGGATGGGTGCTATGATTGGGTACGTTTCGTCTGGCTGCTCTTCTTCGTGACGGTCGTTTGATTCTAATATCATGCTTTGGCGAGAAGATCTTCGGGAAGACGATCGCTAGATCGAGGATTGGCAACGCTCGTCGTGGGTTGGACTGCTGAAGTGTTCTCCTAGTCGAAAGAGCACGATGCCCGCTTTATACGGTTTAAGTCCACGACTCGAGTCAATGCTACCTTGACGTGATACTGACCAGTGGGAGACCACATAGCGCTCATGGAAGCAGAAGGCGCCAATACCGAACGTGGCTATTCCGGATCGTCCTCCGGAGAATTCGAAGAATCTACAAGCAATTTGTCTGGGACGTGGACGAGGGCATCACGCAGTGCCTTTCACTGAGAGGTGAAGCACGGTTTAGTGGTCGTCAATGTTTTCCAATTTGATTTTTGATTGTAGATCACTTAAGAACTCGTTTGAAGTCACGTCGACGTACTTTGTTTCTGCTATCCTTCTGGTACCGTTTATCAACGCTATTTGACAGAATCTCCGCTTCTCGATGATTGTCATGCAGCGATCCTCCGAATAAGCATACAACGCGCTCAACATTACCTCGCTCAGTATCGACATCTCCTAAATGAGATCGTTTCACCAACACGAGCCTCCTCTTCTTTCGCGATAGACAAGGTGTGAGACTCCAGGCGGATTCATTGCGGGGGCGGCGGACGTACATAAATGCAAGATCGTACGTTGTTCGTAGTGCCATGGTCTTTTGAGCCACCATGCCCCCTCCCACCACGCCTCGAATCCAGGAAGCACCTCTGCAGGAGTTGCTCAAGGCAACTTTCGTCTTATTATTCCAGACTGTGATCTGTATCATTCGCATTTTTCTCGACGCCCTCAATACGTACATCGCAGAAGAAAAACGGAAGCTCGAAGAATCCGTACGCAAGGCGCAGACTGCTCATGCGACGGGCGTAAAACCTGATTTCACCAGTCGTCGGTTCGTTGGATTGGACGCTCTAGCCACGCCTCTGGGGCGTTCATCGAGCCACTCCCCCGCGAAGCCTCCACCAAAGCGACCTACGCCGCACAAAACACTCTGGTATGACGACGGAAACATCATTCTGGCCTCCGATCGTCATTTGTTTCGCGTCTACAAAGGACAGCTTGCCCAGCATTCGTCGGTATTCCGCGACATGTTCAGTCTTCCACAGGCTCCCCTACCTTCGGGTGCTTCAGATGCTTCAGGCGGTGTCACAGACGATGATCACTGGACGGGAATACCCATCGTTCGCATGGCTGACGACTCTGACAACAGCATCGCCACTCTTCTTATGGCTGTCTTGCATGGAAGGTATTCTCTCCCGGTTCCTTTTTCCATAAATTTCATCTAAAGCCCCTTCAGGTTTTTCAAGATGCACGAAATGATGTGCGCACCCCTTTTCACGTCCTTCCTCAGGATGTCCACGAAATACGATTTCGCCGCTGTCCGCCATGACGCAGTCGCGTATCTAGCGCAGGTCTTTCCGGGACAGCTCGACGCATTCCGCGAGAGGGACGGACGGGACTTCTTCGCAGGTTATTCGTCAAAGCTCGGGGACGACTTCCGCTTGCTTGCTGCCGCGCGATTGCATGGCGCGACGTTCTCGCTGCCTGCACTATTTTACATGTGTGCACGGCGGACCCCAGAGGAAATCGCTACCTTTGGTGCACGGTTCCTTTCGAACGAAGATGTTCGTATCGCCCTGGAAGGTCGGAAAGCAGCCGCGTCCTTCATCGAGCGCCTTCGTCTCCACCCAAGAGCACCTGGGTATGCCAACCATACTCGAAAAGTGCAGTGCGTAGCACCTTCTTGCCCTAATTTCAGCAGGGGCCAAACGTATTTGTCTTGCGTCTACGATGCGTCTCAGAAACGCGCTTTGCGTGGTCCGCTTGAACAGACGATGAAGAGTCCGACCTTCGTACATCAGGAGACGGAAGAGCTGAAGACATATTGCCCCATACATCGGGAGGACGCGATCCGACAGAATGCGGATGATGCGAAGGCGTTTTGGCAGGCGTTGCCTTCTTTCTTTCAACTTCCCGATTGGAAGAATCTTGAATCCGGCGTGAGTTGAGGTCCCTTTGTCGAAGCGAGCTTTCGAAATTGACTGCAGGGTTCAATGTAGACACAAGCGACCGCCTAAGAAGGATGCGAGACGGATGGCGTTGAGGATGGATTCAGTCGAGGGCTCCTCTCTCTCAGTTGTGCGATACAATGAGGTTAATTCGGTATTTCTTGCAAAGCTCTTGAAATCTGTTCTTCTGCCACGCATCTCGAGTTTTCCTTGTAGACTCGAGGTACGTCGAATAATCACAAGACCCCACAAATTGAACATCGCGTCGGATTAAAACGCTGCATTCCTGCACTTCGAACAGGTTTTCTGACGTACTTGTCTTGACCACGATTGTGACGATTCAATTAGCGATGGTCGTGATTTTGACAAAATTTAACAATGAGGCCTACTTTTGCCATGATCGCTGTTGCAGCTATAGCCGTATCTCTACTCCGCGCTGGTCATGAAGTCCGTCGTTGCAATTTCGAAGGTGCCTTGGTGTCCTGCGCTGCATGCCAGTGAACCTCAAGTAATTATTTGGATCGGATGGTTGAAAATCCAGTGATTTGATGTGGATGAAAGACATCATATTCCGGTAGATTTTGTGCATTTTGAATGGCAGTTTTCATCATCATACACCAGAGAAATACGGAAGAGAATGCTTGACGCCGCCAGATTTGCAAAGTGCGATTGAGTCCCTCAGATTTTGGGGACGTTGCAATGCCATGATTCCGTTCATCAATACTGAGAGAAACGCGCGAAGAGCGCTGTCCTGGTATATCTCTCGACCTTTGAATTATCTGCACTGTGAGGGAGAAGATGAGTTGTGTTGAAGACGAGGATGATGGAGGAGGAAACGTGTCCGCAGTGGCACGACGCGCTCGCGAGCTGCACCTTCGTCGTCGACCACCACCACCGTATAATATGACCACCATTACTCGGAATCTACCATGGTTCATTCGAAACCCAGGAGTGAATCTAATTGGAGAGGTACGTACTCAAATTGCGTTGTTGTTCGTCCTAATGACCTCTTTGTGCTGGTGCTGCAGAAATGTTACGCGTCGCTGGTGGAAGAACTTCAACTCGGGGATTCAGAATGTCTGAAATTCGCTCTTTCCAAAGGACTTGGTGTTGGGATTGTCGTCGGTGGATCAATTGCTAAGGTCCCCCAAGCTCTCAATAGTGCGTTCTCAATTGTCGTTGCTGGCCCATCTCATTGGACTGACATTTGTTGCTTGAAGTTCTTTTTGCTGGATCTGCGCGCGGGCTTTCACTATCTGCATACGTATTGGAGACATTGGCGTACGCGATTACGCTCGTATATTCATACAGGAATGAATTCCCCTTCTCGACTTACGGCGAGAACTTCTTCCTGACCCTCCAGAATTCCGTCATCACCACCCTCATCGTTTACTTCCCCTCCACCGCTCTGAAGTCCGGGCGTTCGAACGTCGGAGGTGCCTTCATCACCATCCTCGCACTCATCGCTGGCGCAGCTCTGCTTCTCGTGACGCCCGCACCGACGCTCAGCCTTCTCCAGGCCGCAACCGTCCCACTGGGCGTGCTCTCCAAGCTCCCCCAAATCACCGCCAATTATCGTGCGCGCTCGACCGGGCAGCTCTCCGTCGTCGCCGTAGGCTCTCAGATCGCCGGCTGCCTCGCTCGTCTCTTCACCACCGCGACCGAAGTGGGCGACACCATGCTCTTCCTCGGCTTTGCCGTCGCGCTCGTACTGAACTGCGTGCTCGGTGCGCAGATGTGGATGTACTGGAACGCGGACCGTGATGACGTCGAGATGGACATGGGTAAATTACAGGTCGGCGAGAAGGGAAAGGAGTGGGCGCGCTCTGGCCAGGTCGATATTGTTATTCCACCGGGAACGCCGACAGCACCCTCATCGAATACGCCTTCTGGTCGCCGGTGGTCCAGGAAGGTTGACTAGACTTTATTAACTCGCGAGGATCTCGATTACCTCTCATTCATTCGAAAGGTATATCTCCTTTTACACTTGCTTAGTATTGTTACTCACTCCCACCAGTATTGTACAGGTTACTTATATAAACTGTGTTTCCGACGTTTTAGTTGGCTAACCATCGCTTTGCGAGTCCCGCTCGTTCTGTTCGAATTTAAGTCGGTTCTGGGTAAGCAAAATGATAGCAAGAAGCGAAGCCCGCGCGTCCGAACTTGGCACTTACCCCTCCAACCATTCTGTCCTCATTGCGACTTTATGAATCACGGAATAGACTTATCAATTGGCAGCGTCGTCTGAATCGAGTCCATACAACATTACAGCCTCATTGGTCATCTTATACTGAGCTCGACGGAACTGTCAATCTATCTGTCAATGTTTCTCACCGACAAGCATCTTTCTTATGCCACTTTCACGTTGGACTCAGCGGAGCAAGACCAAGCATTACCCTTCAGAAAGGCGTTTGTTGCATGTAAGTAAGTTGATTGGTTGCACATAGCGAAACATATTTTCAGAGATATAGTTGGTCATAAACAATACATGGGCATAAGTTGAACGGGTTTTATAAAACCGACATGATACTAGTCACGATTGGGTCCAATTGGGTTTCGAAAAACGCCTTGCGAGAGAAAAGGTGGACTCGGGTTGGGAGTGAGGCGAACCCAGTCATCTATCTCCGGCAAGTATACTTCTTTGATTGCTGACGAGGTATTCCGTGGACAGTGAACCGAAAAGTGGTCAGACGGCGATTTGTTACCAACTCTCGACGGTCCAGGATTTGAAGGACCAGAAATCGGGAGGACGATACTTGAGCCAGAAGGAGCAGTGCGTCGAGGAGATTGAAGAATATCCACATTCGGACCCACAACCATTCGCATGTGCTCGAGCAAAGGCGGTAGTGATTGTGCGAGCTGTTGACTTGACGATATCCGTGGAAGAGAGAGGGATTTGTCGAAAAGATTGGCGACAATCGGGGCAGGCGACAGAGAAGGAGAAGGCAGCCAGGAGGACGTAGAAGACGGCGGGGATGAAGATACGGACGAGGTTGGTGACGAAGAGGGTCTCGGGAAGGTTTCCTGTCCAGGCAGCACCAATGTCTTTGGCTTTCGCCTCGCTCTCGTTTTGTCTTGCTTGCGGTAGTAATTGTGAACGTTCTTCTCGTGCCGTATGAGTGACGACGCATCCGCGAACAGGTTGTTGCAAAACTGGCACCGATCGTCCTTGATATCCAGATGCGTTTTGTAATGGAGATCGATGTTGCTCTTCTGGAGCATCGCCTTGGTGCAGCCTGGATAGGTGCACCTATGCATCCTGTCAAAGTCACTCATCAGATTTAAGAAAAACAGGAAATAAGAACAAAGAAACGTACAACTTCTCCTTCTCCGTCTCGCTGAGATGCGTTGCCTTGTGACGGTTGAGATCGAATGTTCTCTGGAAGGTCTTCCCGCAGGATGCGATATCACAGACCACACGTTTCCTAGCGTTGGAGATCTTGACGCTTTGCGTGACCATTTCGAAAGATGGGAAGAGTATGGTGGTCGGTTACAGGAGAACGACTGCCGGCCACCATGTCATCGAGACACGAGCCATCTTTATACGATCGGAGGGCGACCACTTTGGTGGAGCGGCCAGTACGCAGACAAAAACAAGAGGGGGCTCGCGCTTGGGTGAAGGGACTTTGGCCTGAGCATGGCCACTTGGATTGTTCGCGTACGCCAGGACAAGGAATTTGAAGTGGCCGTTCCCGCGCATGGGCCTTGGCTGTCCAATTGGAAACGGAGGTTGAAGTGTCTCAATTATGTGGTACGCTGTATCGTGAAGAGCTTTGCAAGGGTTCGGTTGAGAGGCAAAGCTCCCGATGTTTCTTATCGCAAGAAACATAACAAGACCGACTTTGCCAGCAAGCAACAAAGCTGCACAATTTCCGTCATGAGTGACTGGATTTCAGTCGAGCGAGCTCTTCCTGTAGCTTCGCTCTTTCGTTTAGGAGCGCGAGAGTGTGCTGTGAAGGAGATGTATGTCTTGTAATCGGGCGGCTTCTTATAGGTGTACAGGGTACCGCGCGAGAGTTCGACAGCTGCAATGTAATGAGGAGACTAGTACGAAAGAAATCGGGATGCTCACAGAATGCGACGATTTATTTCTTGGTGACTTTGATTTTGCTGTGGCCTCATAAGATCGAAGCTCGTCTTCAAGACTAACCGAGCTTATCCAACCATCCTGCCTGAAGGTCTGAGCCCCCGAGCTTGACAATCCAATGATGCTCGAAGGACAGTCGCAATAAGAGGCGACAGAGTTGTCCGGATCTACAGTGCGGTTTCTTCTGTTTCTTGGTGAATTGAAGCTGACCTCGTGAATGCAACGAGGCTCGTCGAAAGATCGACTGACGGAAGGAGAAGGATCGATAGAGTGAATGGATTGAACCTCTTCAACGGTTTCAGCAGCCTCCTCATCAACAGACTCTGCGTCAAGCACGAACGATTCATCTGCCATCACCGTCGTTTGGTCGTCGGACTCGTCGTGATTGGAATGGATGGATAGTCTCGACTCAACCGTCGTATCTGCGGTCATGGAGGGAGAAACATTCGCAGCCGTGGTATTCTCGTTTGCTTCAGCCCTTGATGCAACGCGCTCGTCAATATACGACCCATCTTCCGCGATGTAATTCATCTTCTTGCCCAACCAGCAGAACAGCTGAGCCACGCGCGTTGTTTCTTCCGGCATTCCATCCGCAAGTCTGACAGGGTCTATACGGTCGATCCCTGCTGCTATTCCAAGGACATCATCTCCCAAGATACCAAGAAATATCTTCATGCAATCGATTCGAGCGTCCCGCTTAGTTGATTTCCGTATTTCTGGAGGGATTGCTAGGCGGGTTCGTAGTATGGACTCGAAGATTCCCAGGATGAGAGATGGTGTCAAGTCCAACGTGCTTTCAAGAGCAAGAGGGAGCGCAAGTCCCGCTATGAGAGAGTTCAACGTTATTAACAGGTTTTCTGATCAAGGGGATTGTCAGTCGAAGTCAACCTGAAGTCAGCTGCATGATAATCGCCGAATGTGGACACCAACCTCCATCCAAAGCATCCATGGCTTGACAAGTAACGTCGTTCCGAGGCTCTTTGCCAGCTTCAGATCTATCCAACCAACGAGATGTCTTTGAGGTTTTCTTCAGCAAAAAATGCTGAAGCTTTGTCCGGAGAGAACATGAAGGTAAGAAGAATACCGTGACCTTGACCTAGTGTGGTCACTGGCACAAACAGGTGCAATCAAACCTTCGCGTTGGGTTACGTAATCACGGTAGCTTCAATGTGTTGGTTCAAATTTTCGACTCAAAATCAACCACCATGATCCAAGTAGATCGATCTCCTCGAGAAGGATAGAGAAACGGAATGCAAGCAATTGCGTATGAATCCTTTTTTTCCGAGGCCACATCACAATCCGATGACTTTGCACGATTTCATCCGCGATTTCGCCTTGTGCCCAAAAACCCAAAACACCGATGCTTCGTGCAGAATTCTCTCACCTGTACGTATGCAGAATTACTCATTGTTGTCGTGAACAACTGACTCGAGTCATTCTCAGGCATGGTGCAGAGCGGGGTTCCCTTCGATACAAATATAAGACGGAGCTTTCCTAACCGTATGTAACTCCTCGACCCATGGCCTTAGACGCACCAGAGTCCGAAAACAGCAAACGCTTTCGAGGATCAATTGACGACGAATTCGATGCTTGCAATCCGGTTACGAATGGCGGAGAGCGAAGAGAGCACTATGATGAGACTCAACCGCTCATAGCATTTCCTGCAAATTCTGTGACTCGGACACCTCTACCATGGCGCCAGCTCTCTGTTCTTTTCTGCCTTCGAGCAGTGAAGCCACTTGTATTCGAGCTGATATTTCCATTCGTCAGTGAGTATTTCGATGTCGTACAAAGTTCTGATGTTCAACCTTGATTCACAACGATACTAGACCAGATGATTCTGGAAATAGGCATTGTCGACGACCCCGAACGCGTTGGATTTTATTCTGGGATATTGGAGTCCATTTATGCGTGCATGAGCTTCATCTCTAGTAAGATATCTTCATATGTTGACGTGTGTAGAGTGAGATTGACGCGGAGTCAGTTGTCCCATGCTCACTTTTATCCGAACGTTTGGGTAGAAAACCAGTGATTCTTGTAACGACCTCTGGGATTGCCATTTCCGCTGCGCTATTCGGTTTTAGCAAGTTATATTGGTTCATGGTCTTGACTCGGTGCATAGGGGGTGGAAATGGAGGAAATATTGCGTTCGTAGCAGCCAATCTTGATCAAGGATTAATCTCACCTTATCCTCTCCAACAGTGCCCTTAAGACGATGCTCGCAGAACTCACTGACAAGTCGAATGAAGCCGTCGCTCAGACAGGATTTGCTGTATGTCTATCTTCAATATGTAAAAGACATCGGACTCTCATCATATTAATCCAGATTGCGTACAGGCTGGGACAGGGGATAGGACAACCCGTCGGAGGTTTGCTCTCACATCCTGAGCGTCAATTCTCCGTATTTGATACACCCTTCTGGAGAAGACATCCGTTTGCTCTACCTGGTCTTGTATCTGGAATTCTGGCAATGGTCTTAGTCTTCGTTGGATTCTACCTCCTGGATGAGGTGAGTCCAGTTACTCACCTCTTGAAAATTTTCTTCTCGTGAAAACCTCCCGTAGACTCACCCACCGAAGAAAGGAAAAGCTATGCGGAGATTTTCCTCTGGATCCTCAGGGAATTCAAGCATGACTTCAAGTAGAGAAGCGCAAGTCACCATGAGTACTGACGTGGACAACAATGGACCTCAGACTTGGATTTCGGTCATGAAATCGACGCCTGGGCTCCATGTACTGATGTGCAACAGAGCGCTATTGTACCTCGCAGTAGAGGGCATGTTTGCCCTGTGAGTGATCTCATGCATGCTTCATAGTTTTGTTTGGTGAACGCTGATATTCTTCTTGTTTTCATAGATATCCGCTGTTCTCTTTCACCCCTATTCAATCAGGCGGCTTAGGCTCCAGCGAAGCCGATATTGGAATTATCCTCACTTTTCGTGCATTATTGATGCTGCTCTTCATGTTCTCGTCCACTTACCTCTTGAATCGCTGGGGAAGCTTGCGTGTATATCGATTTTCGATGGCTCTACTGCCTCTTACATTCGGGTTGCTTCCCGTCCTCAACTTTCTGGCGCGTAGTGAGGGTGCAGGAAAAAACAGTGCCGCTTTTGTGCTGGTTCATTTCTTGGTGATTACGATGTGGGCGTTGAACGGGCTCGCGTTCCGTGAGTGTTATCTTCGAATCTGAATAGAACATCGACTCAAATATGTTATTCGCACAGCTGCGACTGCTGTCATGGTTAACGACATTTCTCCGACCGCCAACTCGCTCGGCATCATCATAGTGAGCTACTGAACCCACAATTCTACATTCTTTCCTCTTGTCACTGACTATTCGTTACGTTTAGAGCATGTCGGAACTTGTGAAGACCTTCGTAGAAGCAATCGCCCCTGCCTTCGTGAATTCCACATTCGCGTTTTCAATCAAGCATAATATTGCTGGCGGACACCTGACGTATATCATCATGATGTCGTTGAGTATGTCTTAAGCGAAATCCCCGTTCAAAACGCTGATTAAAATTCTAAGCGACCTTTGGATTTGTCCAACCATTCTGGTTGAAGAATCGGTCACCGGCGTGGAGGAATAATGCGCGCGCCGATGAGAGCCCTGATTAACTATCGTGGTTGTCTAACGATGTTCAAGAAGTTCTCCGAAATGAAAGAACCTGCCTAGGGGTTTGAACATTGTAATGGATATACAAGTATTGCTTCGCCTCCCCCACCCACCCTCACCAAAGTTTCTTCACAGCACATAGCCTCAAAGATGTCAACTTTCACGGCAGGTCTCAAGGTCATCTGGTACTAAACCTGTAGCCCATCAAAGTCGAAGGGCGATCTCTCAAGAGTTCGAGACACGAGTATCTAGGTGGATAAATGAAGATGTACTCGCTCATCCTAGACAGAACTGCGGTAATTGATGGCCAAACTGGGCTCGCAAATCGGCGCGATCTGACGATGTACCTGGGTTCGAAGTTTCAAGAGCTTTGTCCGGATACTATCAGGAAGGACTGTATCTGACCTTTCCCTCTTCAAGTTTTCCACTCCGATCTACAACCCTGTATCTTAAACCCTACTGGTATTTCTGGCGCCAGAGCATGTCACAACTACCGCCCTCCGACCTCCCTTTTGAAAGCTGTTCTAAAAACCGTGCGCATCCTATTCCTTATTTTCTCTATTTGCAATTTCGTATTTCATCCTCTTCACCGAAGATCTTTCAATGATTAGTCCGTGCGACTAGATCGCCAGTTGATGCCACAAAGACTAACTTAGCGTAAGTAATGTGCCTTGATTGACCGTTCTCAAAGTTCTCATCATGGTAATTTAGGCAAAGCAGATAATTATACCCTACACTTACACCCATATTCGTCGCTCTTGCGAGAGGTTTACACGATCTGGACTCAAAAAAAAATGGGAATTTCAAAGAGGAATCGGACTCAGAAAGATGGACCTTAAAGGCGTGGTACCACTGGTAGTTGAACTTCCACCCGAGCGATATTCACTAATCTTGGGATTGCTCGCCCGTATTTAATAGGTCGATTTGATTGTAAGCTTGTGCATCAGGGACGAGAGAGTTAGTCCCCGACCCCAGTCGACCTCAGGAGCGCAATTCGCTTCCTTTCTTAAAAAGCAATGTCAACGGTGACAGAAACTCTGCCAGCTAACATGGCCCCTCTGTGTGTAAAATTCACCGGTGGTTCGTTTGTTTCTTGTCTAACACATATTGCCTTCGTCTACCAATCAGCGCGGGTCCTAACGTACGTGAACTCTGAATTCCATCTTATGGACTGAAAGTTTAAGTTTTGTAGTTGTTGGGTTATCTCTTCAACTGTATACTGTACGGCGTGTTGTCGTGTCAAATGTGTGCGTAATATTTTATTCTCACCACATCGCTGCTTTAATCGTGCTGCTTATGAAATCGTACAGACCTCTATTACATGGCCTTCCCGAAGGACCGGCTTAGCATAAAGATGCTGGTTTATGGAGTTTATTTGATTGAGACAGCCCAAACAATCATCATTATTCACGACGCGTTCAAGGCATACGCTGTTGGCTTCGGTAGTTTCGCGGCTGTCGAATCTGCACAACTCGAATGGCTAACCACTCCCACCTTCACTGGCATCGGTATGTGCAAGCAAAACTTGTTTTGAGTCATTCGTCTCTGCATTATTGTTGACGTCGTTTTTCTGCAGTGAGTTGCTCCGTACAAGTTTACTACGCATATCGACTCTCTATCCTGTCGGGAATGAAGATAATTCCCATCTTCATCACTGCGGTATGGCCATCTGTGCATCGTCGAGCGATGAAGACATTCTGATTCAAGTTTTTTGTCCATTTCCTGCTCAGACTGCTCTCGTACAAGGGATAGCTGGTGTTATCCAAGGCGTCGAAGCACACCTAGCGAGTAGCTTCACGAACTTCGGCACGAACGTCTTCAATAATAGCATCGCGGTATGTAAACTCGTCCTGCAATGCTTCCAACTTCTGATTAGGGGCGACTGTATCTCGATTGCTTACATCAGGTATGGCTGATTGGAAGTGCGGTCTGCGACATCATAGTGGCGATTTCCATGACTATCGTTGTGAGTGTCTCCTTTGCTCACTCAAGCGAGGCATCACGATTGAATTTTCTCATGTAGTTGGTTCGAATCGATTCCCAAATTGCTCAAACTCAAGCAGTAATATCGAGACTCATTCGACTAGTCGTAGAAACCGGATGCTTGACAGGTAAGCTCAATCTTGGAAGAAAGCCTTGACACCCGAGTTGACGTAATTCTTGACAGCTTTCTCAGCAACATCTGCTATCGTTCTCTACTTTGCGTTTCCCCATAACACATACTTTGGAACCTTGGGGTTGATTTTAGCGAAGCTCTACTCCAATTCACTCCTCGTCATATTCAACAGCCGCCTTCGCATCGTGGACGGGCGCTCTGATATGACCGATAGTATACTGATCCTCAAGCAGGGGAGGGAGAATGGAAGTCCACTACGCGATATACACACAGTCAACCTGGGCGAGCGGGAGATTAGAAGTGAGGCGAAAGCCTGGAGCGACACTGACGTTGGAAACTCGGTGGTAAGAGTACCTGTGTCTTTTAATTCAAGCTGAACTCCGAAATCTCATCGGAAAAATTCCAGCATTCCATAGCGATGAGCTAGCTCATTTGAATTTAAGCTCAAATTCGGATTACATGCAATGGTCAGAGATTCTGTGATGGGCATATTGCTATAGTTTTGGATTCAATGTTGTTTTCAGGAAGTAAAATGCTATGTTTATTTTCAATGAGGCACATGTTCACGCGAGGGTGGTCCCGGTATCGTTTATGTCTCAATATCTAGTATCGACACCTCGAGCAGTTCTGCCAGTGTGTTTGGAGTTCTGGCCATGGACTCAGAACTGCTCGGCGAAGCATTTCTGAAGTTTCGAAGTTGTGTTCAGCAATGCTGCCGGGCTGTATGACATTATTTATCGTTGCAAATTATTAGTTTTACTCACAGTTCGTGGATCGAGGTCGGGGAGGCTGGTATCGCGTCGATTTCACAGTTCGAGATGTTGGTTCAAGTTTTGGTTTCACTTTTCGTCAGGACGAAATCGTTGAGAATTGTGAGGTCGATCCGGCAAATGCCGAACCCGAACGGTCCAATGGGGAGCTGCTGCCGTTGGCTGCCGTGATGGTCGCTCCTAGCATTTCCAACAAACCACCCCACTTCAAAAAACTACACAAGGGCTTCAATTCTCCTGCTTTTGCAATGGCTTGTCGCTGCTACTTCATCATCTTAAACTTTTACGAGGCCTTTTCGTTCGATTTTCTTACCCACACTGGTAAGCGGACGTTATGAGGTGCCATGAGAAGTTTTTGGGAAGTCGAGAGGCCTATAATGACTCCAAGTGAAGGTAAGCTGCTTGAGTCATCTCACGAACTCAATGGAATTCATCGCCTTACAAGTCCTCGACCTTCTTCTCCATCCTACCACCACTGACTGCGAACGGGCGTGAAGTCACCGAGTCTCCCAACTTTCGTCACTTTTCGAAGGAGAATAGTCGTGGACACTTTTCGTCAGTGCTCTAATGGTCGACGGTTCGTCAGAGAGGACAGCGCTTTTGCGAGATTCGATCGCAAGCAATACTATCGAAGATGGAGAACAAACTGGCGCCAGCTCAAGACCCATACAAACTTCCTTACCATGGCGATCGGTCTCGGCGATTTTCTGTCTCTGCGCCGTTCAACCTTTAGTGTTCGAGCTCATTTTCCCCTTCATCAGTGGGTTCATGGTGGTATTTTATGCAGTATTTGGGACGTTTCTCATGTTTCTATTCAGATCAGATGATTTTGGAAATTGGAGTCGTTGACGATCCGGAGCGTGTTGGATTTTACTCTGGTGTCATCGAGTCACTGTTTGCTTGCATGAGCTTCATATGCAGTACGTTTTCCCCAATCTGAGATAGCTAGGCTTGTTGACTTGCTGCCCAGTCGTTCCATTGACATACGTGTCCAATAGATATGGAAGAAAACCAGTCGTTCTTCTTGCCATTTCTAGCATCGCGTTCTCTGTTGCATTGTTCGGGATGAGCAAGACCTATTGGTTCATGATCCTTACGAGACTGATAGGTGGTGGCGGAGGTGGAGGATGGGCGTAAGTTTGCGTTTCAATCTTTGACACAACCCGTTGACTCTGGAAATAGTACTATGAAAGTGATGTTGGCAGAGCTTACCGACAAGTCGAACCAGGCGACCGCCTTTACGGGGCTCTCCGTAAGTTTGAAGTAACTGGTACTATAAATTTTACTCAAATCCGATCACCAAGATATCCTACCGTATTGGTCAGAGCATTGGACAACCAATAGGCGGGCTACTCGCCCATCCTGAAAGACGGTCCAAACTTTTTGATACTCCATTTTGGAGAGAGTATCCATTTTCCCTTCCTTGCTTCGTGTCGGCTGGTGCAGCAGGGATATTCGTCGTCTTCGGATATTTTACTTTGGATGAGGTATGACACAAAGAATGATATAACATCCAGAAAATTGGCTAACTCGTCATTATCAGACTCTTCCGAGGAAGCAGCAGAGAATTCCAAGTGGTACGCTTCCGTTTCAATGAATCTCTGAGTGGAGCTCAGATGCGCAACAGATTCCGACCAAGATTTGAGCTCATTGCGACGGTCGAGGAGTCGCTGGCAATCTGTTATAAATCGAAGGACTGCTTCAGTTTTGTTCAGCGTTGCAGCAATGTTTTTCATCGTTGAGATAATGTTTGCGATGTAAGACCTGTTTCTCTTCTCGCAAAATACGCTCACCGTTCATCGTCTTAGATACCCACTTTTTGCTTTCACACCTGTGACTTCGGGCGGGCTGGGACTCAGTGAAGCGGCAATCGGTGCACACACAGCGTTCCGAGCACTAACAAGTATACTCGTGATTTTCGCATACGCGCCGCTGCAACGCCGTTTGGGGACGGTTGGAACTTATCAGCTATCTCTATTCATCTGGCCATTTACAGTCATGTTCCTCCCTGCTCTGAACTTTCTTGCAAGACATGGACAGAGCGATAGTGTACTCTTTAAAAGCCTTCTTGTCTCTTTCTTTTTCGTTTGGTCATTTGCGAGCCTCGGTTTACGTGAGTGAAGCTCAATGTCTGATTTATCGACAAGATGTATCTAATGCCTCGTTGATATAGCATCCCAGGCGATAATGATTACTGACGCGGCGCAATCGCCCGAATCATTATCCACCTTAATGGTCAGTGGAATTGATTTCGTTCTCATCCTCGCTCAACCCTCAAAACGTTCGTTAGAGCATTTCTCAGATGACGATATCGTTCATACAAGCTATTTCTCCTGCGTTCATCACGTCTCTCTTCGCCTTCTCACTCAAAACCGAACACTTTGGCAGCAATTTGACCTGGGTTATCATGCTTGTTCTGAGTATGTGCAACTATACTACGTTAACATTCTAAAACTAGCGGGACTGAATTTATCTGCTTAGCCTGTATCGCGGCAATTCATAGCTTGGGGCTTGAAGAGTCTACCCATGACTGGAGAAAGGATCGAGTTACAGATTAAAAGAGTGACGATAAATGATAGAGTCTTCCCAGCAATAGTATACAAACCATAGAAGTGATGTATCATCTGCGACGTCTTGTTGAAACTGTAAACAGTAAGTGTTGACGACTGCTCATCGAGTGTCTCCAGTTCACTGATGATACAATGTTTAGAATCGTTCGTTCTATCTGGTCATAAGCAATAAAGGCTCATCGACGATTTATTCAACTGCGCGTTGCCTTACGTCTGAAATATCTCCCAAGTACGTCGTGTCCTCTATTCAGCATGAGGTGGGCCTATGCGCGCGAAATAATTCCCTCAACTACAGGCTCTCGTTCCCTTTGTTGCTCGTTCCCTTTGTCGGGCTGTCGGCGAGCAATCAGCCAACCGTGCGAACTCGGGCCCTGCGCACACCCTGAGGCCAGGGCGTTCGTTCCCTTTGTCTTGCTGTAAGAAAGCAATCATGAAGTTCGTCGGCTGTGGTCTGCCTGGCTGGTATAAAATGGCTGGTATTTTGGAGAGGGGGGAACCCAACTTCAAGCCCATCCAAGCGTACCAACGAAGTTCATTCTTCCTCCCTTCTCATTATCCCTCCAGATATCCTCAACGATGCCTGCCAAACGCTCATCAACCACAAGAAGCCGCGTCCAATGCGGCGAGTGCGACAAATCATTCTGCGGCACGTTCGAACTGAAGCGGCATGCTGTCCTACATTCGAAGGACAAGAGCAAGCAGTAAGCTTTTATTGTCGCATTCTCTTATGTATATCAGCCTCACGCTCCTTCCTCAGCGCTCACAAGTGCCCCTTCCCCGACTGCGGCCACGCCGCCCTTCAAAAGTCAAATCTCCAGACTCATATTAACTCAGTACAGTAGGTTTGATCACTCAGATTGCTTGATCGTCTGCTTACTTGATGTGTTCAAGTTTAAAGATACGGACAAACAAGTGCACTATCTTCCCTGGTGTTTGCAATGCCGATTTCTGCGAGGCGTCCTCGTTGATACGCCACGAAAAGAACGCCCATGGCTGGTATCGCAAGGATGGAAAGTTCCGTCCTGTCGAACGTTCGGCTCGAAAGCCTCGCGTCATCAAGTCGGCCGGTCATGGAACACATCAGCAGCCAGTAGCGCAAGATCAACTCTCCTCTTTGTTATCTCTTGATACGCTCCTCTCGATGTCTCCCTCCTCCTCGCCCTCCTCCTCGCCCTCGGACTCGTTTTCCAGCGATTACGTGTCGTCGGATTACTTCTCCCCTTCACCCTCTCCGGATCTCCCCACTCCCGACGCATTCCAGCTCGAATACACCCAGCCATCCATCGTTCACGACTTCTCTGCCGAAAGCTTCGATGCCTTTAACTCGACATCATTCGATCCATTGCTTTTCGAGCCAATTCAACATATGTCCCTCACAAGCGCATCCACATCCGACTTTGTCCAAGGGAATTCCGCGACGATCTGCCCACCTCCGCCAAGTGAATTCGATTTGCTTGACGTATTCTCTTCCTTTGCACCCGACTTGACGTCGTTCGGCGCGGGACCATCGCCGCCAGCGCCTTTCCATACAGATGCAACGGACAACGCATCGTCGCAGGTTGTTGAAGCACATACGGAGTGGATGTCCCCTGCCTTGGAACCATTGCTCTCTGAGTTCACATGCCACTCTTCTTTCGAGTTCTCTGACTCGATGCCATCCGTGAATGCGTCACGGTCCACCGGATTTGATCTTTCAACTACATCAATCGATTTCGATTCGCTTTTGCAAGACATAGGTGTCGAGGACAGGCTACTAGAGTCGCTTGGCTTCTTCTAAATTTTCCGTATACCTCTTCAAACCTTTGTCATTCTTCATTGCATTCGGATGTAAATTATCTCTCACTTATCTTCCGCCGGGTCAAGCTTCTATATTATCAGTACCCCATATTGCTTTTTTGTATTGCTCCCTCGTTCGCATTGTCCTATCTCTCGCGTTTTTTCGTCTTGTCAATTCAACGTGAATTACGATCCCTTTTGTACGATTGTGCGCAACGCGTCTGGCGAGGAGTTCTAAGGGCCAGTTACGTAATGTAGTTGCGATACCCTGCCGAATCAACACGCAACTTCGATCAATGGGCTACACCAATGACACATCAGCCACCAATGACATCATCTTTGCCCGTAACTCCCTGCCGCACTAAAAATGGGGTGGGCCTTGTAGGACGGTGGGAATATGGAAGGCCTCCGTGCCGTCGGACCAATTTCTGCCGGGGTTGAGGTTAGCTTAATAAGCACGCGAGAAGGACCCTTACGGGTAGTTCCATTACCGCCCGGTCCGTTGACGCGGGTGGTCGGCAATCACTCTTGGAGAATTCCCGCGCGAATGGGGCGTTCGGTGCGTTTCTAGATTTGGACCTTAGGGTTACGGGGGGGTTTTAGCATTGTGGAGCCTCGGCCGAAATCCGGGCTTAGGGATGATTAGGTAAAAACGGAGTGGGATGACTCGACAAATTGGGAAATGCATGTAATATTTGTATGGTTTATTTACTA
>KQ086190.1:0-36790 GCA_001020605.1 Schizopora paradoxa | reverse complement strand
TTTCATCCCACTGGGTTTTTCGGATGAGAGGTTTTATGCACCTGATCCTGCACGTCCGACTGGTTTCTTGGGTGCAATATATATATGCCCGGCGCAAAACTGCGTTGACCTTCATAAAATAATTTGGTGTGCTTCGACTTCAACGGTCGAGACCGTGGTTTGTTGAGAGTGGTAAGCGCTTGTTCGTTCGCAATGATGTGATTGGTCGAAGCATGTAGATACACGCGTTGCGCAGATCTATGTTCTCGCCACGGTGATTATAAAATAACACCACTACATGAACTACTTGTCGACTGAACCACTGTCAATAGTTGAAGCAACCAAGCACACCACTCACCACGGGATGACTGGTCCTAAAGCGCAGGAGCGCCGGCGCGCTGAGCGAGGCGCCTCCTCCTTTCCCTCTCGAGGATAACCAAAAGCCCTGGATTACCTAAAATTCGAAGTCAGCATACGGAATTCTTCCATGAAATTTGCTCTTACGAGGCTCGGGAGGGATCGCAAGAGCAGCGAGTTTCTTGTCACTTTGCATGCAGAGCTTCGCGAACTCTTCTTGTGTCATGTGTTGAGCGACTTCGTCTCCTTGGGCCGGGACAATAATTCGCCCATCTTTGAGCTTCAGGTAGGGTTTATCCATTTGAGAGAAAAAGGTGAATTTTACGATGGTGGTGGTGGAGGGAGAGGGAGAAGAGTGTTTTACGCGAGCACAGTCACTTCAACTCGGCAAACGAATATATTTGCGCATGTTTGGTTGCTCGTCTTTCCTGCAAACGGTTCGTCGTCCGTCGTCAACGTCGTTCTCTTCAAACACCTCGTCAATTCCACATGCATTTTCTCCTCATATGAAGGGTATTAATCGTCGGAGTCAACATCTGTATCTCTTGATTGGAGGAATACGACGTGTTACGGATCCATATTCTTTCGACGACTTGAACTGCGCGACGCGAGCAGGATGTTCGAAATAAACATGGAGAAAGGAAATTGTCTGGATGTTGCTTTACTTGACAGTCTACGTGTAAAGGTACGCGACAATGATACTCTACACGTATTTCACCATGATAAAATCACAATATGTACAGACTAGTACTATAGTGCTTTGATCGCCAGTGATTCATTGAGTTAAAATGTGCGCTATATGTCACAGTATGGCGCCGGCGCTTACGAGTTTGGCATTTGGGCTTGTCTCGAACGATTCCAGAGGAGACGAGCGCGAAAACACAACGTTTTATTGCACGACTTGGCAAAGCACTGGTCTCGATCTCTGTGCAAGAACAGAACTATGGAGTCGGGCTTCGGGGACGAACAGAACCGACTGGTGCGAGGCCTTTTGTTTCGCTTTGTTTCAGCCATTACACGCCATTTCCAAGATAATTCACCGTATTCCATCCCTTAAGACCGCGGTGAATTGAGGTCGGGTTTCATAGGTTCAGGAGCTTGTCCTTGTGCATCAAGTTGGACGGATAACTTTGGTCGTCGAGAACCCCGGCGTGCAATCTTCCTCAATAAGCTCAAGCTTTAAATCAGGAAGATTGGTCCGGACAACGAAAGTTACCGTTCGACCCTTTCAATCTTTACATCACTCAAAGTCTCCGTTCACCCTTCAGCTGCTCATACGTCGGGGTTTCGTACCACTTGAGCGCCTGAGCCGTCTATCCTACGGCATTGAGGTAGTCAACGCGAAGCAGTAAACGGCGGTCTACCGTCCGCTTTATTAGGTGAGTAAATGACGTCTCTTTGGCCTCGCCAATAGTCAACCTCGCTCAGAATGTCTATTTACGCTTATCTACCGATTGCGCGTCCCTCTTCATAGACGATCTTTTCAATTCGTTCTGTATTTCGCAGGCTGTCGCATCCGTGATCCTGGCTTTGAAGTTCAGCAATTTCAAATGCTTGTTTATTTGTAAACTACGCGAGGCGGGGGCGGGTGCAATGAGGCGGAGCTGTGGTTAGGAGCTCCGTGCGCAATTTGGTACTTAGGTGTGTGTACGCTTTCTGTCGAAGAAATGAATTTTGACGATGAAATTCGATGTAGATGGTTGCCACTTCACATGCTTTCTTCAAGAATGTTCAAAAGCTTGCCGCCAGCATTAATTTCGGTGCGTAGCAATGAACCTTTACCTCACCGGGCAGCCTACAACGGACAAGTTTTCGCAAGTTCGCGCCTTTCATCGGACTCCCGAGACTATTCTCGGAGAACGGCGGTTCTGTGCTTCCCGCCCCTGGCCGTATGCTCGCAGAGTCTACTGTTTGCTCGGAGTATGATGTGAATTTTGCTCCTCCGTTTGCGATTGGAACTATCGTCGCGTGCCCTAGACGGGCAAGGAGGCGGGTGATTCATTGTTGTCCTCCTGATTCTCTTCGGCCACAGAATGCGCGTTCCATCGCATTTCTTACCTTCTCAAATTCACCCGTCGAGTTCGCTGAACCAGTGAAGCTTATGTTCTGAATGAAGAAACAGCGAGACACTACGTCGAATATTACAGTGAGAGTCCATTCTTCTGAACAAAGGTCTTCTGTCCCCTAACATCTCTCACGCAGATGGCACGCGAATGCAAATTCGCGGCGAAGTTTTCATGTGGGTGTGATGTCCGTTGCTTATTATAGTACTGACAGGCGTGAACCCAGGTGAGCGCTGAGATTAAGCTGCATAAGTCGGGTTTTAAGCTCGCAAGTGTCCAATAACTTCCGGTGTCGTTGGACAAGACGTCCGAACCTTCCTCCAGAGCGGAACAAATCACCATCATAACACGGGGCAAAAGATCATTTCCTCGCGTCTAAGAGTCCTCGTTGGCTTTGGACGCACAGCAATCACGATCAGTCCAATTCGATCGGAGCGTCGTCAATGAAAAAAAGCAATGCCTTGTCGTCGAGGGCCCGCTCGCTAAGTCCGAAACGAAGGGAAGATCTGGGAGAGTGTCGATCAGTAAAGATGCCGTTGTAATTCCATGGCGCATGGCTCTCATAGCAAGAACCGTCTGACCGGCAGCGTATAGCAGTGGCCGGTGCTCTTTTCCATTTGTCACCTAGCGTAAGATGCACCCGAGCTGCGGGTGTGCTTTATATAACATAACAAATTTCACCAGGCACTGAGGGACGGCATCCTTCGCTCTTTAGGTTCCCCCCACTCGCCTCCTCGCAGACCGACCCCTCGTCCCTCCTTTAAAGACCCTCTCTCTTTCTTGTCTTCCTGAGTCGTCTATCCTCCCCATTCAATCGAACACTTCGGAAATTCTTCAAGATGGCGACGGCGAACTTGAAGCTTACATTTGGCGCGATGTACATCGGCTGCGTCATTTCGGTGTGGTGCGCGACCTTCGTTGCGATTCTAGTTGCTTTTTGTCGCTAACGAACTCAATGATGTCCTATACATCGTCCGCACCGACGTCACTCGGATGCGATCGAATTTGCCTGTCCCCCCACCTTCGCTCGTCGATCCCGCTCGATATCGCCGTGATGCTTTCCCATCTTCTTTGATATCCAAAGTTTCTCCGGGATAGCAGCACTTCAAGCGTACATATATTTCCGCCAGTACCGTAATCGTGACTCGCGAAGGACCAAGTCCATGGTAAATTTCTCCGAATGCTCGACGCAGACGAATGTCTAATGCATATTGGTTTTCACGTCTCAGGTATTGTCGGCATGGTGGGCACTATCTCGCCAAATGCGTATAACCAACTGACATCTGCTAGGGCTCTCGATGTTGTACATACTGTCTTCATTTGCCAAGGCATTTGGCATTACCTGGTTCTAAACTGGGGGAATCTGGGCGAACTGGATCATCTCACATGGTAAGCTGGCTTTTTGTGCTTCATTATAACGTTGAAGTGCGCACTAATAATTGGCATAGGACCGTTGGCGTGAGTGTCGCTCGAATGAACCTCCCCTACATATCATCAACCTTGCATGTCAATTCCAGATGAGTATAGCAATAACTGGACTGATCACAGTCCTTGTGCACATGTTCGTACCCGCGCATTCACCGATGTCGCGTCTATATGAAACAATGCATTTGACAGGTTCTACGCTATGCGCGTTTGGAGACGTATGTTTTCTGACGTTTTATTTGTCTGATTACCTCAAACTTATTTCTCTCTAGTCAGCAAACACAACGCCTGGATTACTGGGCTCATCGTCATCCTAGCATGCGTTCGCCTAGGGTCGGCATTGAGTGAGTAAAGCCCCGTTCATCTCTTCGGCAGACGGAGCTAACATTTCCGCAATTAGCGACCACTTCCCAGATGTACGTCGAATCCACGCAAGTTCTAAACGAGCCGCTTCATGAGAGATTTCCAGGCTTCGACTCAAACACTTCTCTTCCTTCATTTCTGACTTCCGGGTACGTCGAAATCTGCTCGTAACCAGCACCACAGCTTACAATGAATAATTTTCATCCCAGTGGCTCTTCACCTTTGGGCTCGCACTTTCCGCCTTAATCGACGTGATCATCACCGGCACGCTATGCTACTACCTGCGCTCGAGCGTCACTGGCTATTCTAGGTGCGATTTTCTTCGTCACTTTTTTGGAAATCTCTCAGGACATAGGTTAATCCTGGCTTCTTAGCATCGACGACATCATTCATCGGATTATTCTGTACACAATCAACAACGGGCTATTCACATGTCTTGCATCTTTGATAGACATGGTTTGCGTGCGTCTTTACTCTGCGGGTCACGATACGGATCGTCTGATATTGGAGTAGGCGGCTTCCATGCCTCACAACTTCCTATTTTTAAGCCTGCATTTTATTATAGCCAAATGTGAGTACGAATTTGGATTTTCGACTTTGCGCGGAGTTTCTAATCACTACACACAGGCTACGTTAATTCATTATTATCATCGTAAGATTGACCGTCAAATTCCTGAATCATCTTCAAAATCTAATTCTCGTGCAGGCTGAACTCTCGGGACGCCCTTCGGGACAGAGAAGAGAATGGATCATTCCCGATGCAAGTCCATGTTGCTGTAGATACGGGGACACAGTCACACCCTAGAATCATGCTCCGCCGGCAACAGGTGCGAGTCTAGGATTTCATTGCATTAACTCCAATCTAACCTTTGCACAGGGCAATTGGCATGGACACGATGTCAGCGAGCACAAGCGTGGGTCTAACGACCCTGCGCGCGGTACATCATCTCCAGCACCAGCCTACGACGATCGCGACATGAAGGTGCGTCATCCCGAGACGTTCTCTTCAATCAAACGTTCAAGATCGTCTATGGCACAGGTACGCATTGAAGTCGAAACAACAATTCACGGGGATGGTATGGAGCTCACTGAGGACATGGATCTGGAAGCTGCACTGCGCAGCAAATCCACAAGAGACGATAACAGTGATATTGATCAATACTCGAATTCGCTCGCGCTTAGCGAGATGGACAGAAGTGCTCCGCCTACTCAGATTGCTCATTCGCCATCGAATTACCTATAACTCGCCTGAAGGACATTTGACTGAGATTTATGACACATTAGCATGTATTCTACCATTCACTGTCTGAACTGATGTAGCTATTTAATGGAAGTAATTTCTGTACATTTGTACAAATTTTTCCATTGGATACTTTAGATTTCCCACGGGGGAAGGAGGAGCGTCCGCGCGAGATGTAAGCGAGTTCGCTGGCAAACACTTTTGTGCTTCAAAGCTTCAACTTCCATCATCTTCTGACGCAAGGAAGAAGACACACGTCGTCGTTGTAGAATACCACGAATGTCAAAAAGCAACTTGTGGAAGATATCGAACGAAGGCACAAAACCTCACATTTCGATCAACGAAGACAAGTCAACTTGTGGAATGTAGACGTCAACTCTGTTCGTCAGTCCTTCATGAATTATCCTGATTGAAATGGTTTTTTTCATCACACAGATGTCATCGCCAGATCTCTCGATACACCTGCCCGTCTTGTAATGTCCCTTATTGCTCGTTAACATGCTTTCGATCGGACGCGCACTCGCAATGCTCTGAACCGTTCTACAAGCGTGAGCTGGAAGATGGAATCAAGTCACAACCGAACGCGTCGATGGAGGAACGGACGAAGATGATGGATCTCCTGAAGCGGTTCGAGGAGGAGGAAGGGAATCCTGATAGCTTAAACGAGGAAGACAAAGAGAGCGCTGAAACGGATGGACTCGTTGAGAGACTTGGAGGTGTTGATTTGGGTGCGTGGCAAAAGGTACTCAAAGCTGAGTGATTTTCTGATACTTCACGAAGATGAACTCTCCTCCGAAGACCTTTGGGCCCGCTTGACCCCCTCAGAACGTTCCGCTTTCCTTAAAGCTATCAGAGATCCTCAAAGTGAGGGGGCTCAGGTGCTTTTGCGGAGCAAAGAGTTGGAAGCCGACCTCTCGCGCACTTCTGTATTGCCTTGGTGGGAAGCACAAGTCGCGAGCGAAGAAGGTGAAGGTACCTCAGACGGCCAGCAAGATGTTCCGACAACCAAAAGGTACGGTTATGTACCGCAGGTCATGCAACTACCCGCTTCGATGATGAAGGCACCGAATTATGGGAAAGACGCGCCTTCATTGTTATACAACGTCTGTGCTGTTCTGTATGTCATTTTACCTTTAGCAGACGGCTTGAACTGACCTCAAAAATAGGATTGCGTATGCATACGTGACTCGGCACCTTGCTTTCTCCCCGCTGGCAGCTCTGGGTGGTGACGATCCATCTGAAAATCAGAAAGTCTCTCGAGATCTGCTGTACTCCCTTCTTCCGTTCCTAACCCGCAAGGATGCTCGTCTAGTGTATTCAGATTTGAATGAAGTCATCACAAACTTGTGGGCGAAACTCGTTGCCACCTCGAAGGTTTGCAATTAACATTCAACATTTTGATTCAAACGATTCTAATGAATGTATCAGGTGTCAAAAGAAGTATTTTCGCTTCTCCTTCAAGATGCTGTTATGCTCTTGCAGCCGCAAAGAGTTACTGAAATCATCGGCGCTTCGCGCAACCCCACCTCATCCGCAACGAGCGAAGCATCAGTGGATTTGCTCTCAAGTCCAAGCTTGAACATACTCCGCGTCCTCTCGGATCTCATGCGCCTATTTAATGGCGGGTCGAATACTAAGCAAAAGTCGGACACGCATGCTGGCTTGAAAATGCGGTTTTATGTTGCTCATGTGGTGATGGTTGGCGATTCGACGGGGCAACAAGCTTTCATCATCCTGGCGGATGCGCTGAGACGAAGAGCCGAGAGGGTGGAGATGGAAGGTCTTGTCGACGATAATACTGAAATACGAGTCCGGTAATCGGATTGCAAGCTTCAAATAGTCGTTCTGGTGAGTCCACATCATTTGGTAGTAAGTATTGGCTAACATGCAAGCATCAAGGAAAGAAAGCGATGACTTCCCCGCGCATCGCTATAGACCCCACGTCGTGAAGGTGGTCGTTGCTAGAATCGATTCGCCCAGAATCGCATCACCACACTTCACTCCGATTTCGTGTTCTTGGCCGTGCTCAATTGCCTCCTGCGCAGCCCAGCTGCTATTCTCAGCCCCATGTCGACCGTCATGATCAGGGAGAGGATCAGCATCGGAAGGTACATGTAGACCGACTTCACTCGTTGTTCTGCCGTTTGGAACGGGAATCTGTCTGAGTCCGGGACGTCTGGCGCGGATACGAAGTCTGCGGATACTGGAGTGTTGGTGGAAGAGCTTGAAGATGATCCAGCGATCGGCGCGGCGAGAAGAACTGCAAGGCATCCCGTCAACATGGTCACTTTCGAGGCTCCGTGCACGAAGAGAAGGGGGTACATCGTGCTCGCGTCTATAAAAATCAATGTCCGTATCTCAGTATCAAGCAATACGACCCACCGTTCCACTTTCTGCACACAATTGCGAAGATGATCGAGAGGTGCAACGCTCTGCAAATGTATGCGTCAACTGTGTCTTGCAGAATCATCCGTCGCAGGATGGCAACGTACATGTCCAACAACATAAAGCTCCTAAACCACGCCCATAGAAATGGAGCGTCGCCCGTAAGCCCAGCATTTCCGGCGAAGAGCGGGTCTCTCGTCGTCATGACATGGTCATCTGTGATTCTCTTCAGCACAGGCGGGACGAGCTCGGCAGGGTAGAGCGCTTGAGTGGAGAAGAGGAGTGTCACAGGTAATGAGCAACAAAATAGAGAGTATAGACGACATTCAGGATGTTTCGAGCAATGGCCATCTTTAGCTTGTTGTGGATGTCCAGGTCGACGTCGAGGAAGGAGGAAGAGATCGCTGTCGAGCAAGCTTGGCCAGCGTCATGACATGAGTTGAGCGGCGAACCTTATTTTCCGAGTTTGGCAGTTCGCTTACCTTGTTAAAATAGACCTGGACCAGCACGCGTACATATGGACCTACAACGAATAATTGAGGATAATTAAGAATTTCTGCCTCCCATCGAAGAATTCCGGTGACCTCTTTGTAAGGATTTCCCCATAGTGCAAGGGCGTTACATGTAACTCTCCTTCACTGTCCTCTTGAAACAGAAATGCATCGAAATTTTTGTTAGCAAAGTCGATCGTCCTCGAGAAGCCATGTTTGCAACAATCCATCTTTTCGATGGCTCAACTTTCAACTTTGGAGAACAGACCGACAAACAATGATGTACGGCATCTCATACTTTGCTCCGTTCGCCTAGCTCTCATCTAACATGATCATGAATTCTAGACGATCCCCAAAGCTTGTTGGAGGAGGCTCGAACCGAACTGTGTTGGAGAGCGAGCGACAGGCCCGCAAACCGTCCTTCGCATAACGAAATCATAATTCAAATACCTATGAGCGAGTGGGGCGCTGACCGTAGCGCGATCCTGGACGTCAAGTGGACGGGACGGGTGTACTACGTCGTCCATTCGATCGTCTTCTTTGCGGTATTTGGTACGACCCAGGATGTGACTCGAGGATACATGTGTGGTTTGTCCTTCGTCTGGGGTTTGTGCAAAAGGTGCAGCCGACTGAGGCCGGGACTGAGGCTCACTGAGCTCCCTCGAAAAGTATTCGCGTCTATTCCGGACGCGGGTAACCTGACGAATATATCCAAGTGGGACACATATAGGTGACGAAAATCGATGCAGCCTATAGAATTAAACTACCTTCATTTGCAGCACTTCGAGCGGGACCCGGATCAATCTCTGAGTTTTGCTGTAACGTGTATTTAGCCTTAGGTGTATACAGTATGCAGTTTAGGGAGTATTCTACAAGACGTGGAAAGCAAAATCGATGAGCTCGTTAACAAAATGCGCTTACTTCTATATTATTTTCCTTCCATCCTCAACTCCACAAGAACGAAACCCATTTCCATTTCCTTCTCCCCTCCTTCTCCAACGCGCCTATGCCCACCTCCCAAGCAACGCCATCACACCCGCGCCAAGCACCATACACCCACACGCAAAGATCAACCTCCGATTACTCGTATGCTTCATCGCATCGTCAAACAAGAATTCGTGCGCGAGCAGCTCGACGAGGCCCGTGTAGATGAGGATTCCCGCGGAGAGGGAGTCCATGACGCCCGAGACGATGGTCGCGGTCGTCGAGCCAGGGTTGTAGGTGTGCCGCACGCCGAGCCCGATGCCGATCCCGAGGGGGGTGGTGAACCCGAAGAGGAGTGCGCCGGCGTAGCGCAGGGCGTCGTACCCGTCGGGAAGCTTTGCCATTGCGAGGCGTACGCCCAGGCCTAGGCCTTCGAACGTTTCTATGGCCAGAAAATGAGTATTGATATTCGACGAAAGGATATATTTTGTGTGAAAGAGACGTACGGTGGAACACGAGCACGACGAACAGCACCTTGAAGTTCTCGTCGACGGCGAGGGTGAGGCCGATGAGGAGCGAGTGCAGGAGGATGCCGAACTCGAGCACAAATATGCCCGTGATTTGCGCGAGTGCGGACCCGTCAAGTGCCGCCAAGGGGTGCTTGGACGCCCCGCCATATTCACTGTCCTCGCCCACGCCGCCGCGCACTTCCGCCGAGGTGTGCCCGAGCGTACCCTCTGGTCCGTGGGCGGAGTGTGCGCCGAGGTCGTGACCGTGGTGGTCTGCAATATTGCGTCGGTGGAAAAGACAATTAAATTCGCATTATAAATGAGAGGGGAGGGATCAGGGATCACGCACCGTATGAAGTGTTTGCTCTGCGCAAGATGGAGGTGCCCCAGCGGAAGAGGATGAGCTCGGTGAAGAAGATCGAGAAGATGCTTAGCATGCAGAGCGCGAGGGCCCAAGGCTTTCGAATTGCGTAAGCGCTATGTCATGTGGGTTGACAGTTGTGAGTACGCACATATGTTTGCCATTCTCCCTTCAGACACGGTGACCCGAGCTCATCTATCGCAGGCGCAAGCAGGTGTATGAACGCTGTGGCAATGATCACGCCCGATCCAAAATATTTCGCGAAACTGCAATGCATCAGAACACGAGCACAACTCTACGAAGAGACTGGGTACGCACTCGAAGAGATGTCGCCGAATCCTCCCTCCCTTCTGACTCCGAAGTACGATGGGCAGGAGGGCGCCGAAGAGCGAAGTGACGAGGATGATGAAGATGGACGCGATGCGCAAGCCATAAAACTCGTTCGACCCGCCGCCGCTCCCGCAATTGACGCTACCATCGTCGGCGTCGTCCTTGCTCGACATGGCAGTGGACGCTGACAGCAAGTCGAAGCCAACCTCCATCATGCGCAGCGCTCGCTTCTACTCGTCGTCGGTCGTCGGATAAGCGACAGAAATATGTGGCGACGGTCGGACGTCGATGAAGATGGGTCAGAATTGAGTGTCGATGAAGAGCGGCCCTGCACGCTTGGTTGTTGTCTCGTCTCGTGTTGCCGCATCGCCTCACGCTGGCCAATGGCCTCTGCGCGACTGACTGATCCCGCTTGGCGAGGGTCGTGACTGCGAGGGTCGTTGGATTGCTTGTCGGCAACACACAAAAATGCCTCGACTTTGGAAAGCGCGTACCTCCTCAATGATCGCAAACCGAAAACATTCACATTCCCCGCTCTCGCCTCGCCTTTGACGCCTTTCGTAATGCACATCCACCGAGACATCCTGACATCGATCTCCTGATCATTTCGTTATCGAAATGAAATGTCGCGCCGATCCCGATTACTGAAGGCAAAAACGACGCCTAAACGCCTATATGCTTGAGCTTGAGCTTGACCATGAAGATCGTACAACGTAAAGCGGGCCAAGTACGACGACGTCCTCATCGTGGCTTTCCTGGTAAGAACGACAGGCGGGTTGCGACGCGTGCGTTCTCCGGCACCGTCCGGCAGCGCCCCTTGTGTGGCGACCCCGGCCGGGGCTGCCGCTGCGTGCCTGATCGACGCCAATTTCCGAAATCAGAAAGCGCTCATCAAGCGCCGAAACGAATATTTGAATTTCGACCAGGGGATCCTCACCACGAAAACAGAAACTCGCCCTAATTGAATATATAACTCCCAACAACAACTGGTGCGGTACCCAACTTTCCCCTCTCGTACCACTCATGTTTTTGGTACAAGCGCCAAATTAATATCACGTTCGTGGGTGCGCAGCGAAGGTTTTTGGGTGTGGTTTGGCTCGTTGGAGGAGGTTAGGGTGGGGGGTTTCGAATCAATCTCATCGAAAAGGATAGGGTAGAGTGTTTTGCCGGAGGTATTTGAAATAGGAGTTGTGCCGGGGCTTCGATGAGCTATGTTTTTCAAATTCTGTGCCTGTCACGATGATTCTGAGTTCAATCGAGTGCGCGCTGCGGTTTCGGCTTGAGCGACTGTCCCGATGGTGGGATGCACATGTCTGAGTCGAGCGAGAGACGCATGAGGTGCGTGATACTTTCGTCGTCAAGACAATAATAGCGACGAGGTCGATATCAAACAGAGAACACGCACATTATTATTACAGCCTCGACGAGCCGGAAGGTTGCATTTTCCATCTTTCTTCTCATTGTCGGAGTTGAAGAACTTACGGTAAATTTACGCGTCCGAGTAGCGGACTCCTTCGGTTCTGGACGCATCGAGTAACAAGTCCTTCTGCGGTCTGTTCTTCACGCGTGCTCGAGTATTCTTGGACTCGGCTGTATGTCAGAAGAGAACGCGACGACCTCAAGTCCGATAGCCGGAGCCATCGAAATGCAACGAACTTGTTGGAGGTGTGCATCGTCATCGCCCCGACTGAAAGTTTCGTCTCTGGAGCGTGAGCTTGAGTGTGAAAGAACCGCGGTGACACGGAGTAGGTTCGCCCCCTCTGAGACAACGATTCCCTGCCTTGGATAACGGAACAATCGCCAATGGGGCGGCCTTCCGTCGACGAGTAGACGTCACTGCGTAATTTCGGACTATAGCGCGGAAAGCTAAGGCTTTTGGACACGTCAAATCGAAGATGGCAGCGGCAAAGAGCCGAAACGCACCAATATACCGACGAACGAGAGCGACAAAATCTGTGAGTGGACTGTCAGTGAAAGAATATTTAGGTTGCGTTGTGAAGCATTGCCCTGGACAGCACCCAGCCTGAGAGAGAAGAGAAGCACGAAGCAAAGGGAGAGGGGCCTCTGGTATTCCTGTGCATCTCGAACTCACTACCGAAGTCTCCGATATCTTCATCTGAATCGCATGCGTTGATTGGGCCTCGAATCGGTGGGAAGTGCTCCGACGGGCGGCTGCAATCAGATGAAAGTAGACGTTGTGCAGGAATATCAACCTAGGGGTGGAACGCCTTGCAACTCCATTGGATCGAGAATTGCTAAAGAAAAGTAGAGATCAAGAACTGCACCAGTCATTAAACATGTTGGCCTAACCTCGGCTGGTTATCAGGGTATTAATGAACGAGAACCGAATCTATTCGATTGCGTTTCGTCGGCCAACACTTCGGCCGGGGAGGAGCTGTGGAACGTAGATACCTTTCGAGCGGTACTCTTCGCGACCTTTCGCAACTGAAACCTACCATAGTAAAAAGGCGCCCGAGCGGTTACCCCGGACCTTAGCAAAGGTTTTGATGAGTACCGTGACTGTCCTGCGTATATCATATGCAGGGTAGGATATAAAGCTGACAGTACGTTACTGGTGATAGACATTCAAGACGATTCGTACCGGTACCTGAGCGCGACAGTCGCCGCTACTTTCTTTCCCGATGCAGGCGAACACGCTGGTAAGACGAGACGGTTCTTCCGGCTTGGATGACAGATGCTGGGAGTACCGTTGTCTCCTGATTGCTATCATCGGCGTGCATGCCAGAGTCAGAGTCACAGACGGTGGAACGAGTGAGGCGTGAAACTTGGAGACGGAAATGGAGTCGTGTGCCGGGGCTGAGGCTCGGGAAAAGGATCAACTTCGAGTTTGTTCAGGTCGTATTTGTATTTGCAACGTTCAATGCAACGCCCGATCCACATCGATTGGTGAAGATTAGGAGGCGGTGGCCGCAAAGCTTTGGCAGCGTCGTCCGTGTGTTTACCGCGGTGAAGCCAGTTTCCGTTTCCACTCGGGTGCCTTGGTCGGCGTCGAGCGCTGTCGAGCAAGCAAGCGAAATACAAAAAAAAGGTCCAGACCGAAGAGCGATTGGAAATTACTTGAAACTCGTTGTCGAGCAGCAAAGCTCCGAAAACATTTAGATATGTTTTGAGGAGGATGTTCCAGCGTCGTCGCCAGGATTATTCTCGTCTTGTGGAAAACGACTGGTGCGGTACTCATCCACAGACGTCGGAGTTTGAAACTGATTTGTGATCACATCAGCGAAGGCTGTTGCCATTTTTGGGGGTGACAGCGAGTACCCTCGCAGTCGCCGTTCCATGCACTCGTTCTTCAAAAACTTTCGCCGCCCTTGCTGACACCGTATTCGAAAACGGTAAGAAAACCTCGAAAGGGGAAGATACCGAGGAAGAAATACTCTCACGTCCACGCAGAGGTGAATCAAATTTGATTTGAGGTTGTAACTTTGGCTCATGCCATAACGTCTTCTTCCTGCTTTCTGTTATATAGCTGCACCATCTGCTCGAATGCTGCCGTGAGGAATTCCCAGATCCTTCCTTCATCGCTCCTCTCCTTCCCCCCTCGTTGTCGTCGTTGTCGTTGTCGCCGCCGTCGCCGCCCATCGATCTCCTCAACGTCCACGATGTCGACCACAACAAGTTCAGCCATGCCCGACACCACGACGGACGCCTTTGGCAATACCGTCAACTGTGGCAACGGCGGTGGTGCCGACACCTTCTTCGGCCTTCGTATCGCCTCCGTCTTCATCATTATGGCCACCTCCATGTTCGGTGCTCTCTTCCCCGTCTTGGCGAGACGCTCCGGCTTGAGGCATGTTATCCCGCACAATGTCTTCGAGTGCGTTACACCCCTTTCTTTTCTCTCGCAACTTTCCTGATTTTTATATTCAGATTCGCGAAATATTTCGGTTCTGGAGTCATTATCGCGACGGCATTCATCCACTTGCTCGACCCCGCGACGGACGAGTTAGGGAGCCCGTGTCTGGGAGGTGCATGGCAGGTCTACGTGCGTAATCATCTCTTCTGCAACCCAATCGATCTTCGATCTAACGTTTCCTCCCTTCCTCCCAAAAAGCCGTGGGCCCTCGCTCTCGCCATGTTCGCCATCTTCTGCATATTCTTCCTTGAGCTCTTCGCCTTCCGCTGGGGTTCCGCGAAGTTGGCGAAGCTCGGCATGACTTACGGTACGCGTGATTTTTCCCATCCTGATTTTTATACTTTCCCCTGTAATGCCGTAATGTACTGATCTTATAATTTTTTGCATTGGTTTGCAGACGCGCATGGGCTCGGCGGTGCGGAACACTCACACCAGCACGGAGAGGTCGCGGAGCAGAGACCCGACGATGACTCTGACCTCGAGAAGAAGCTGGGTCCTGGCGGAATGACGACCATCGAGCCGTCCAGCGTCCTCGACGACAGCGCTCTCGCTCAGATCACGGGTATCTTCATCCTCGAGTTCGGTATCCTCTTGCACTCCGTCCTCATCGGCATGACGCTCGCCGTCGATCCCAACTTCAAGGTCCTCTTCGTCGTCATCATCTTCCATCGTAAGTCATCTTCAGCTGCATATATGCTATAAAAAGAGTAATTAACTGACGCATACATCCACTCGTTTATCAGAAATGTTCGAAGGCCTCGGTTTGGGCTCGCGTCTCGCCTTCCTCAAGCTGCCCCCCGGCTACAACTACGTCGCCGTCGTCGGTGCGCTCCTCTACGGTATCACCACGCCCGTGGGCATCGCCGCCGGGCTCGGCATCCGCACGACCTACAACCCGGACTCGACGAAGGCATCGATCGTCTCGGGTGTCATGGACGCCCTCTCCGCGGGTATCCTGATCTACACCGGTCTCGTCGAGCTGCTCGCGCACGAATTCCTCTTCAACAAGGAGATGAACAACGCGAGCAACAAGAAGCTCGCGTACGCGTGCATTACGATGCTCTGGGGCGCGGGTATCATGGCCCTCCTCGGAAGATGGGCGTAATACAGTTTGCGCGTGTTTCATTCTCTCTTCTCTCTTTACGCTTTTCTTGTTTATTCTCCTCATTCCTCCTCGTTTCGATCTTCGCTCAATTCTCGTGTCGTCGTCTTCGCTGCTGTCGGGACCACCGCTTTGTTGAATTAGAAAAAAAGCATAGTTATGTTGTTTTTTTAACGGATGTACGTTCGGACGTGCTCGCCATGCGCTCTCGCAGCGGTGGTGTGCACCTCCTTGTAATGCGTGTAATGAATGAACTATTTTTCTTATCTCATTTTGCGGTGTTCAATCGGACGTTCCTTGTATGCTGCCTCAAAGCACAGCCTTTGTCGATCTGAACGCGTAGCGCTGATCGAGTGCGTTTTAATAAATTGAAAACGGAAATGATAAGTTACTCTAACGAGTTACGTTTGGTGTGTCGTCCAGTACAAAGGTCCTGTTCGGTCTTTGATGTCGCATCGTGGTGCATCAAATGTACCGGGGAGGATGTCCGAAGGATCATGTCGAAGTGCGAGCACGTAGTAGGAGGTATGGGCCAAAGGACTCCCCTCGTACCAAAATCTTGCAAACTCTTCTCCTTCTGTCACTGTTGCAGTGTAGAAATAGGAGTTTTGACTAGGTGCATCTGGATTGTAGACAATACAAGCAAGATATGTTTCTTGTCCCTGAGAGGTGTATCCTGCGAGAATAGGAAAATGACCATCGGGAGAGAACGGTTTGCTTTGGGATGGAATCCAGATAAGGAGGTCTCCATCGCAGTGAAGAAGCTCGATGTCTGCCTCCACGTCCTGATGGGAGCATGTGCTCCAAGCAATATTGGAAGTTTGAGTCCTGAATGGAATTTAGTTCAAATTTTGGAAGCTCATAAAGTTTTCAAGCTTACAGATCACTCTTGATAGTGACACAATAAACTCCATCTGTGGTCGAATGCCTTTGGAAGACCAAAGTGGGGTTGGAGGGGTATTGCCAATGACATTTTGGATGAAATTCTGGAAACCAAGACGACAGCTGCAACTTCCAGTACCTGTCATACTTTCCAAGAATTTGTACGATGTCTTGTCCTATTCTTGATAAACCAGGATCTTGGCTACAAGAAGATAGTTAGAGAAGAAGAGAATATTGGAATGCAAAATTTATACTCACCTTTCAAGACAGGTCTCCAAAGCAGACTTCAGAAGGTCAGGATATTCATCATGATAGAAGTATTGGAAGCCTCCTCTGGATATTGTTGGTGTAGAGTCACAGTAAAGCAACAAAAGGTGGCATAGAGCTATAGCTGATTTGTTTAGAAATATTGTTGAAGAGAGTGCTTTTGTGCACTGTTCATCAAGGCTGTCAATGAACACCAGGTGATGTGCAAGGTATTCACTGTCTGTGCATTTTGAGAGTATTTTGAACACGAGGTAAGCCATTTTGTAGATCTGTGGAGATTATTGGGTCATAAAGAAGAGAGGTGCAAGTGAAAAGAAGAGAACTTGCAGATTTCCCAGATTGTTCGTTATAAAACTGGACTTCCTTTGGATCAGCTGGAAAGACGGCATGGAGGTTTCCATCCACCAATGGTTGAAGTAATGGGAGGGATTGTATCTCAAGAAAATGTTCCATGGTGCTAGGCAATAGGCCTGCTTTCCTGTTACTCGGGATCAGAATCTCATTTCTTCTGTGAATATATATTTGAGAATTCAATCACTCAATGAAGGGAGCTCCAAGATCGGAAATCATCGTCAAAGCGTTGCGAACTGGGTCGGCATTTTCTCGGAGTCGAATACCACATAATGTCGACCAGATTTGATCGAGCGTGTCCCAGTCGACGATATGTGAAAGGTTCTCCCCCATCGTCCCTGCGAACTGTAATTCTATCAACAGATAAGCGCTTTCAAGATGCATTATCTTCTTCAGTTCTTGTAACAACCGTCGCATACAAATGAACGACACATCGGGATCTCTGCAATAACATCAAATTTTAGCAGCAGGAGACGTCGTTGTTAGATCTTACTGGAGTAAGGATACCATGCCGTGATCGAGAAAATGTTCAAATGACTTGAATGCTCTCTCGTACTCTTCTTGACTCGACTTCAAAGCGTGAAAACTTGTGACACTATATAGCCATTCAGCACTGCGTTCCGCCCATAATTCGTGTACGCGTGTTTCTGTGACAGAAATTAACGCAGTTCGAGAGCTAGAGAGAAGGGGGTCGTAATCGTCTTGTAGGTAGCCCTCGGGACTTCGGTTGCTCATGAGATCGAGTGAAAGTCCCGCGAGATCAGCCTTGTTTGAGGAGAGGAAATTGCAGAGGAGAAGACGGATATATGGGTCGTAAATGGCGAGGTCAGTAATCCGATTGCAAGCGGCGATCTGCGTCGATTCAACATGGGAGCTGGCGAGTCGGAAAACTATCAATGCAAATAAACCGGGGATTAATTCAGACGTACGTTGTATATTTAAGCAATGTTTTACAAAGCCTTTGGACCTTCCTCCTCTCTGCTTTGCTACGAGGCTCGAATCCTTTACTAGGCTCCGCGGCCGAAGAATAGAAGTCGGCGAGCAGGCCGACGTGATGGCGACGTACGCGAGCGAGCGTATTTGCAACAGCATCAGGTCCGTAGCCACGATGCGACATGACGCGTCCAAGGCGCACCTCGAGATGCCCACCGATCCAGCCAAATAACAAGCCGACGTTCCTTCCTGGACCTGGAAGATTGTCGGCGGTTGCGTTGGTGGAGATGGTGGATATGCTCGCAGTTCGGTGCAGAGGAATTGTAACCATCGCTGACGCCGACGTGCCAGGCAACCCCATCGTAGGACCATTGCCCCTACGAATTCGATAAGCGTTCAAGTCTGCGAGGACGTCCTCGAACTTGCCGCCCCATGCTCTGAACAAGTTCCCGACGTTTCTCCCAGGTCCTGGTAGGTCGTCTGCGGTCGCCGTCGAGCTCACTGTCGAGCGCGTAACTGTTCGATAGAGGGTGGGATGATATCCATCGTTGTCATATTCGAAGTCCATCGTCAATATTACTCGCTCTGACGCCCTTAGAAACGACGTTGTGAGCAAGGAAGAGTTCTTATAGGATCATTAGATTTGAAGGAGTTTGCGTCATGGTAGTACGAATCCATGTAACGCGCGACGTCGACACGGCGCGATGTTGTTCATCGCCATGCGCTGCCACCGTGCCACGCCTTTCTGTTTCCACTTCCATGTCACAACACGACCTCCTCAATCCCCACTCAAGTTTTTTGCCAGGAAACCTTATGCTTGCTAGAGAAGATAGCGTTGGTAGAATGCACCCATGAAACGCAAATCAGCCAAATTCCTCGAACTTCAAAATAACCGCTAGATCACGGGCCCGGGGTTGCAAACAGTTCACTCTTATCAAGAGGGTAGGGTTGTGCTCATGAAGCAGTATTGGCAATTTTTCCCTCCGGACATCGTTCGCGAGCTAGAGTGGACTCATTTTGCATACTGATTGACTGATCGACGGGACCATTGCGCACGCACGATTGCACGAGGTTGCCCCGTCGTCAAGAAGATCGTCGGTAAGAAGAATGCCATCTCATATCTGACTACATCTACCTTCAAAAATGCTAACTCTCGATCCTTCGACATATTTCGGATTTGTCTTATAGGCCATGACCTGAATGCGAAGCCTCACGTCGCGAAAACCTCTGAAGACACGATCGGCTATCGAGGGAGAAAACAATAATGTGTTTGTGAGGTCTCCGCTTCTACCTATAGATATCGGCCGACTAGTCATTCTTTCTCGTCGCCCTCATACCACCCACCCACCCACTTTTTTCTCTCGAGCTCCCGTTGCTCCTATCACCCAACCCCTTTGCACGTTAGCCAATTTGGGCCGTTGCTTTGGACATCTGCGTCATCATTCCGGCTGGAGTCGATGGCTCGGGGCGCATGTTGACGAAACTTAATTTACCTGCGCGATCACGCCCCTCGATGACATCTTTGACGATGGGCGAATCGAATCTCGAGGCTACGCTCCATGGCTTTATACAGAAGGTTTGCTCGCGCTTCTCGAGGATGGCGAATTCTCCAGTTGCGCGCCTGCACCCTTACAAGCGATTCTGCTCCAAGTCGAACGTGTCCTTGTTTCTGGATCAGACCCTGAAGATATATCTCCAGGAGCACCTCGTCGATATCTTCGTACCTTCAGGATGGGAACGAGCAAACCGAGCTGACTATCATGGACACCGACTAGGGATACGCATTGTCGCATCGACTAAGCACCAAATTGTATCGGGGAGCAACAAGGGACATGGTTTCTCCTGTTCAATTTATTTCGACTAATTTCCGAACGCGCATGACAGCAGCATGAACTGGCGAATCGTCTTCCTACTGTGTCGCGTTCTTGTTCGAGAACGGTGACTGCTCGATGACCTCGCCTCCCAACACTCCATCTTAATTCCAAATGTTTGTACTTGACGATCCGAAGCAACTGTGGCCGACGAGGGTGTGCATTGGTGGAATTCGTATCGTCTTGATTAATTTAGTTCAGCGATTTCAGCACCCCAGAAACTTAGGAAGCTGTCAGTGACTCCAAGTCTTTCACTCGATTCCTCTTCAGTGCGTCTTTGAGTGATTTCCACTTTTGTTGTGTTCGAGATTAAGTATGGTTCTATTTCAATATATCTCCTCCAGTAGCTTCTGGTGAAGAGTATGAAAGAGGCCCTTATAATTAAAAACCAAGATTAAACAGCGAGGACGATCGGATCGACGCGATCGACGCTTCGAAAGCCCACCCTGTCACGTTCACGTGTTTGTGACCGTCGTGTTTCTTTTGCAGCTTTGTGGTCTGGGCAGATTCTTTTCTTTCTTGCACATCACCACCACCACCTCCCTTTCTCTATTCTTGGCTATTTCAACTATGCGGGACGACGACGGCATCCTCGTGGACGTAGACGATGTTGACTTCAAACTTGCCTTCAAGGCAGCGCTGATTTTCAAGCTCGGGCAACGTCAGCCGCTCCTCAGCGCAATGGTCAAAGAAACAGACCTCAAACGCTCAATCTCTGCTGCCTCACGTCAACTGGATTTTGACGAGGATGAGCTGAGGAAGGCGAAGAAGGAAGCCAAGGAGCTGAGGAAGTCGTTGGAGAAGGAGCGGAGACGAGCAGATGATTTTGAGGATGAGTTGAAGGACTCTGGCAGGAAATACGCGGAGCTGCGGGATTCGAAGGAGATGTATTGTGAGGAGAGGGAAGACCTCCGCGAAAGATTGGATATCGAGATAAAGCAATGCCGAGAAAACAGTGCGTTTACTTGTTCGAACTCCTCTTCCTTTCGTTATGAGATTCTTTCCCCGTAGTGCAAGCTCTTCGAGAGACCGAGGCGAAGAAAAGGGCTGCTGAACAGGAGCTCGCAGAACTACGTGCCGAACACTCTGCCGTGCTTAAGAAACTCGACAAGATTATGACCGTTCTGATAGGCGATGGTGACGGTGACCGCCCTTCTGAAGTCAAGGCCACAAAACTTCAAGAACGTTTTCAACAAAACGACGACGCAACGTTGAATGTCCGAGCTGAATTAGACAACGACGGCTCGTCACCTGCTTCCGCGATAATGGTCTTCGGCGACGAGTCTGAGTCTTGTTTGGCGGGCTCCTTTGCGAAGATCTCCCTCAAATCTCGTACCGCACCACTTCCCTCCGAAGATGGCGACTCTGAAGAAGAGGATACACCACCGGTATTTCTGCGAGAAATGGCTCATCGTCATAAAGAGCGCAGCGAGAACTTCCTCGAACGCGCGAGAAGTGCAGAGAAATGGGGTGACCCAGTCGCCGCAGAAAGAGTAGGAGTTATTTAATCTCAATCTGTAGAAATGAGTTCTGACGCAGAATTCTACAGAGGAGAACTGAAGCTGAACAATACGCAAAACTCGCCCAACACTACCACAAGCTCGCGGCCACCAAAGTGTTTCATCGCAACAACCCGCACCTTCACAATGGCGACTTCGTCACGAAAGGAGGAGCGAAGAGGTCTTACCACATCGATGTTCACCACTTGCTCCGTCACGAAGCTTTGGAATACGTGCAATCCCACATCGACTTGTGCAAATCCGTCGGTCTAGACAACACGATCGTCATCTGCGGCCAGGGAAACCATAGTGCCAAAGGCTCTCCCGTCCTTCGGAACGCAATTCTAGACGATCTTGAAAAGCTCTCGCATACGGGATTGAAGGCCACCGTACTCGAGAGCAACCCCGGTCGGGTCTCTGTGACCTGGACCTTCGATGCTTGAAAAACCTTCCGAACAACAGTTTTCGACACACCTTCCGGATTCCCATCTTCAAACAACATTTAGAGCATCATCTCATCGCAATACCTTCTTGGATAGGACTTCACGGAACCACGATTACATATCTCATTTTTGATTACACTGCACGCACTTGGAGTATATACATATGTACACATACCCTCGGAATTTCATTATACATCGCATGTCCATACTGCATTTGCCATCGTACAATTATCGGATATGTCATGATTCACTTTTAGTTTTCTTCGCATCTCGGTCTTCTGCTCCTGAGTCCACAGCATCGCCGGTTTCCGATGCTAACTTCAAGGCGGCAGCATCTCTAGCGCGTTTAGCCTTCATCCTCCCTTGCTCTTTCTTACTGATTTCTTGGACTTCTCCAGTATCTTCGTCGTCATCGTCCTCCAATTCTCCGCTAGTGTGCTTCGGTAATGAAGAAAGAAGAGCATACAGATCGATATTTTTGTTTGAAGCTGAAAGAAAACGACTTAGTTAGCAAGATGAAACTGATAAGAATTGGTTCGAACTCACCACGAATGATTGGTGACGAGTTGAGCGCATTCAGGAAGCCTGGATACGAGGTGCTTTCTGGTGTCTCTGTCAACTGGAAATGCAGAATATCAGCAAGGTTATCGCAGGATTGGATATCAACACCTACTTGAAATGCATCCAAACGCAACACCTGAACCATTGGCTTCGGTGTCGGATCGTCCAACAGTATTGACTCCTCGGTGCATTCGCCATCCGTTAACAACCAGATTTCCCCTATATCACGCAATAGATGGAAACTGAGAATAAGTTTTCCTACGTCGCAATGCTTGATCACGACATCTTGCGACGATGATGTTTCCGTTGTATCCGGTAATTCGAAGTAAAACAAAGCGGTCGAACTATTACAACGTCAAAAAGAATCGGCAATGAAGAGTCAGTGAACGTACCCTATCGCGCTGAAGAAACATAATTTTTGCGATGATGTTTCAAGGGTTTCGATTTTGGATATAACGAGGGTCGGATCTGCGAGTCTCTCGTCCGTCGCAGAGGTTGACGCTTGGACGGGAGTAGATGGATTGTCGATGTCCATTTGTTCAGAAACGTCCTCAGCCTGCGCTTCACCTTCCTTTTGAATGGCAGCAAGGTATGCGAGACGCCCTTCTTTCCCCTTCTTCCGTAGCTTTCGGTGTGACAATTTCTTCCGCGGCTTCTTGGGTTCTCCGTCTGCTTCACCTCCACTGGCATTTCCACCGCCCGAAACGCGACGGAATATTTTGACGAAGGGGAAGACGGCATGCGCCACGCTGTACTTGGCCAACAGTCTACCGTCCATCCAGTTCCAAAGTTTGATCTCTGGATCTCCACCTCCAGAAAGCAACCGTGACGAGTCCCAGCTCGGAATATGCAGCGATGAGACAAATCTAAGAGCGATCATTAGATATTCGCCTCCTCGCTAAGTGACGATGTATGCGTACTTCTTTTGGCCGAGGCAATAACTTTCAATCACGTATGATTCGGGATACCAGCTGACCCGTATATGCTCGTCTCGATCCGCAGTTATAATGAATTTCTCGTCGTGAGTGAGCAAGAATGTTGTTAGCAAGGAGACGTGTCCCATCAAGAGTTTCCCTCCGAGAGATTCCAGCGTGACAGGCTTCGTGCGTTTCAGGTTTTCGTGGGATGTCAGTATCGAAGTGGGTCCGGGAGGTATTACCGAGAAGCTACGGCGAGGGTGTTGAGAAAAGACATTGAGCGACAAAAGTTGAAGACATACCTATATACGTCTCCGAACTTATCCGAGATGATGATAGTGGACCCATCCTTCGTCACTTTGAGGCAAGTGGGTATCTTGATCACTGTCCTGCATAAAGGATGAACGTAGATGGTTTTCGTTGAGTTTCCCATCGATGGATTCATTCGACTTCAAATTGCTCACCTTTCGTTGACTATGCTCAAATCTTCGATTTTCCAGATCCTCAGTGTCTTGTCTTGTGTTATTGTAGCGAGGAACTCTCTATCTTCGCCGCATATATCCGCAACAACGACCGATTCCAGTTTGACAACGTCACGCTCGAGTTCAGCGGTGGAGGCAAGCGTTTGACCTGTCCTGTTGCCATTAGTATTGCAGATTTTTCGACACAGATGGAGAGCGGGTCACGCACGACGTTTCAAAAACGCATATTTGCCCGCCTGCTGTTATTGCAATAGATCTTGATTCCTGGACAAGGAGATGGGTGTATGGTAAATGCATGTTGGTGTCGGAGCTCGAGTGTTGGCGAACAACACCGTCGGTCGAGTAGCGCAGTTCTCTGTAGCTTCAAAATTGCCTCGAGTTGGTTGGCCAGAAATTTGCTGTTTGTAAAGGGATCGTATAGTCAGATCGTCGTCGACGTCGTTCACCGTCAAAGTCACAAATTTCGTGTCCGTGTCGAGTCGTTGCAGGGACGCGCCCGCCCTGCGCACGGACCACAACGACGCGACTGCCGTGGACGCCGTTTGACAACAGCGACGACAACGAAGTCCACGACCAACCGCTCAGCTGAAGGCTGAAGGCTTTTACATACTACGGAAGCGATCTTACAATGCTCAGATGGTGATGCGTCCAAGTACCAGACTTCAGCTGTTCAAGCGTGTCCGTCGAATTCCAACATCCCGAAGTTCTCATCTTGGACGGAACGTTTACTCGACCGTCGGAGCGTCTGAGGATTATGATGTAGTAATCATTGGCGGGGGACCTGCTGGACTTGCATTTGCAAGTGCCTTAGGTGACTGGTTTAATCTTTCATACAAATTTTAGTCGTTGAAATCGTCCAGCGGCCTCTTCCGTTGTGAACAGTTCACTCCGAATTGCGCTTGTAGAAGCTGGAAACCTGGACAGAATAAGACGATGGTCTCAGCAAAACAATGGCTACTCTAATCGTGTCAGCTCAATCACGAACGACTCCAAGAGATTTCTAACAGGTGCGTGCACTGTAAGCTTCCCCGTTCTGCTCATATTTATTCGCAATATATTTAGATATTGGCGGTTGGCAAAACATCGATGAATCTCGGACATGGCCTATGGAAGACATGCAGGTCAAACGCCTTGTATTTTGTTTTGAATGCTGCAGGCTAATTTTTGTTATTTGTATACAGGTCTGGGATGGTATATCCGACTCCCGCATCGTGTTCTCTGCAAGCGAAATCGACGATCTCGTAAACCCATATATGGAGAAACACTTCGCGACCCGTCCGCCGCAATTGGCGCAGTTGACAGAGAACCTAAATCTCCAACGGTCTCTTTTGCTGAATTTAGATCGTCACCAGGTCGTCGAAATTCTGGACAATACGACAGTCAGATCGATAGAATCAGAAGCACAAGTCGACGATTCTATAGGCGGGGGTTGGCCGATTCTACATACTTCCACGGGACGAAAACTACGAGCTAGATTACTTGTCAGTGTGCCCATTTTCTGAGTGAATCATTGTCGCTAACTTTTGTGCGCCTATTCACAGGTCGGTGCGGATGGACCAAACTCTCCGGTCCGCAAATATGCTCGCATTGAGTCGTATGGTTGGGCGTATGACACACGAGCCATCGTTGCTACCTTGTTCCACGCCCCTCGTCTAGAAGGTCTCCAAAAACCAAACTCAACTGCATATCAGAGGTTCCTCCCCACAGGGCCGATTGCCTTCCTCCCTTTGTCTCCAACCACCTCCTCCCTTGTCTGGTCGACTAAACCGCCGCTCGCATCGGCGCTTTCCACACCTCCAAACAATGGCAGTGGTGCGACCACGAGCCCCCCATCACCAGGAGCAGATCCTGAAATTTTGAAACTCATGATTAATGCGGCCTTCAGGTTGCCTGAAATATCCGTGCGATATTTGCATGATCTGATACTGGAGTCTCACTCAGGCGAGAACAAGCTCACGGCGTCGCAGCTCGCGGAGGAGATCAAGTGGCGTGAACGGTCGCATGGAATTGACCAGAATTCCGCCTTCTCTTGTTTTTCGTCTACTGAAGGTATCCCACCCGTCGATGCAGAGGCTCTCCCTCCTCTCGTAACGGGAATACAGACTGGGACGCCTGCTTCCTTCCCCCTCCGCATGAGTCACGCCGATACATACGTTGGCAATGACACCAGGACGGTGCTGATCGGAGACGCGGCGCACACCATACACCCTCTCGCAGGCCAAGGCCTGAACATGGGTATTGCAGATGCAGAGGCCTTAGCGGATACCATCGCTTCCGCAGTTGCAGTTGGATCAGACATCGGTGCGCCATCTATAAGTCCGAGCAGCTTGACATCGTTACTGACGGCGTTTCCTCAGGATCACGGACAGCTCTCCTCCCGTACAGCCGTTCTCGGTACTTCGAGAACCACAAGCTCCTTTCGGTGACAGACAAATTGCACAAGCTCTACGCCTCGACTTTACCACCTGTCGTCTGGGCACGGTCTGTCGGCCTGGAGGTCGTCAACGAGCTCGACAGCGTCAAGGCAGCTCTTATGTTCTCTGCGGGTGCATCGTCTATTCGCAAGGACATGGAGCCTGGAGCAAAGGCATCTCACGCCGCGGCGACGGCGTTCGAGATTGGTAACGGTGTGGTAAACGCCGTCGGGCTGTTGTCTAGAAGTGCCTTAGGTCTCGCCAGAGCTGGACTCGCTGGGTTGGCAAATTCAAGTGGAGCAATCCGAAAGGATTAGATATAAAATCTCGTCATATTATCAGTTCGTCGTGTTAGAATTATGTTCGAGGGAATCCTCCTCGCCAAATTACCACTAGTCCCATTGATAAAAGATGTTCTTGTTTTTGTATGTGTGCCAATCCTACGGCTGAGCTGCACGCGGTGACAATTTTACGTACATTCTCACACGTAACCGCGATTACGCGTGCTTTTTCTTCACATGTTGCTTCCACCTCTTTGATTGATAAAAACAAAGTACTATGTCGACAACCAACGACAGGCCTACCGCTGATGCGCCAAAGAAAGAGACAAAACTCCCTCCAGGAATGGTCCTTGGCCCGGACGGAAAACCATGCAAAATCTGCACGGCCTTTCGAAACTGGAAACCAGACAACAAATCAAATACGAAATCCTCCGCGAAATCTTCGAAAGCATCGTCATTCGAATCCGTGACGGGAGTCATGTCTGCACTGGCGAGCGGCTCGTCGACGTCGACGACGAAATCGACGGCGCGCCCCGATGAGCCGCCAGAAGGATGCCCGCCCGACGTCGAACAGCTCGGTCGGGCGACATGGACGTTCTTACATACCACTGCCGCCTACTTCCCAGAAAATCCGACGCCCATCCAGCGAACGCGGATGCTTGGATTGTTGATGGCGCTCCCTGTGCTATATCCTTGTTCATACTGCGCGCAACACCTCGGGGAGCGCATCAATGCGCACCCGCCTGATCTTCGGGGAGGCCGCGTTTCGCTCAGCCGATGGTTGTGTGAAAGGCACAATGAGGTGAACGAAAGGCTTGGGAAACCGCTCTTTAACTGCTCTATTAAGAGTACGGATGAACGATGGAAGGATGGCCCGAGCGATGGACGCTGCGATTAATTTATTAGAATTGTAGGGACTCGATTTGGGATTTTCTCAACCACCTTCTGATAGCTTTGATCTCTTTTTCGAACAGGTAATCTACCGGTCTAGACGAACGACGAAGATCTTGAGTCTAAAAGTTCTCCACTCACTAAAACAACGGACTCGATGGACAGACACACCACTCAGAATTCAATACGTAATACCAGTATAATTTTCGCAATGTACGAGAGTCCGATGTGTCTACAAGATACTGTGGAAAATGTGTTGCGCTATCGATACAAAAAATGTGTCACTACAAGGATATCTGCGGATGCATGGATGTGTGTTGGGTATCAGTAGCTTTGTTGAGGTTTGGATGCCTGGATGCTGAATAATCGTGAAGGAGCGTCGTGAGTTGGAGAAAGCGAGCAAGACAGCAATACGATGACGAGAAAGCATTCTAAACAAAAAAGCGAGTGGGGCGAGACAGCAATGAAACAGAGGGAATGGATGGATGTTGTAAAGTGTGTTAACTGAAATGGAATTTCCGTGGAAAAGCGCTATAAAGCGTAGTTGCCTTCATTCGATAGCGTAAGGAGGTGGACAACTCTTGCGACTCATGATGGAACGACTCGAAGACGCAACAGCGAGTCTGTCGGCCTCCGGAGGAGGAGGAGGGAGAGGGGGCACTGGGGGCACGGCGCCCCTTTTCATGGACCTGCGCATGGTGTTGCTCAGTCTTGTTCCAAGGCCCTGCCGGCTACGCTTCTTCGTCGAACAGCGACTAGTCGATGCATCGGGTAGCTCGGGCAAGTCCGCGCGGGCGTCGTCATACACGTACTCAAATTCGTGGTCAGGCGATCCGACGATAGCGCCTTTGGCGATCCTGGGACGAGATAGCGTGCACATCATGACGCTCTGAGCATCCGAGTCCTTGTAGTATGCACTCGCTGGGATGGAAAGAGCAGAAACAGCTGTCTTGCGCTTGTCCTCCGCCGAACCTCTCGGGCTGTCACCCAGATCTAAGAATTGCTTGTCAAGGGCGACTTGCCCTGGCAGACTCTCTTCGGAATTGGTACGCGAGCTCTGCGACTCGAGGTCAAGGTAGCTTGAATCGCCTTTCGAGAAGTATTCGTAGATGGGCGGGGGAAGTGACATGTGGGGCCTCGCCTTCAAGTCGAACGAGGACGGTGATGAGGGCTCGTCGATCTCCACCCTTCTCTCTTGTCGAGACTGGACGAAGATGCGGAACTGCTCGGATGGTGCCAATGGTCGGCGTCGAAGACGAATGTTGTAGAAGATAACGGTGGAGACCAGGGCGATGATGAAGAGGATCGCAATGACGAGACCGGCAGTTGCACCTTTCGACATGCCTTTGGACGATGACGACAAAGAAACGGCTGCAGGTGATGTTGACAAGCTACTTGGACTTGAAAAAACCGTCTGCGAGGGTGAGTTTTGGGTCGTATCCTGCGTCGAAGGTGTGAGGGTATTCGGATTGACGCTGAGAACGGAAGCTTGAGATGGCATCCTTGTATCAGAGTTTTTAGAGCAGACTCACACCGCTAGATAGTTTCCAACTACCAAATGGTCCAAATAGGCCAAAGATAACAATCCGTCTCCTTGCGTCGAACCTGTCCCGGCCCATTCGAACGTAAGGGTGTGGGTCGTGTTCGCGTCAAGGTTGTCGAAAGTATGAAGGAGCGTTGGTACCAACGACTGTCCATGTAATCCAGTCGACGTATTGAGGGCGACGAGTTGATCATCCAACTGGAGGAACACAAGCGCGCCTTGCGTATCCATGAGCCCGTGCACTTCTACGCTCGTGCCCTTGAATGGAAAAGTCAAACTCGTCCTATTTCCAAAGTAGTAAGAATACGGATATCGACTATCAGTCCATTTCAAGTATACTCACACCGCGCTCTTGAAGGTGGAGAATGGCCCTCCCGTTGTTTTGAATCCCGTGCCGTTCGGTAAAATTGTATCCCACCTTTGAGAAAGTCAATACTCACCTCGAGAGAAAATAACTTGGTACTGACCATGAACCAAAACACGCCGTCATACTTCCTTGACAGTATTCGGGCGCGTAACTAATTGCTGGGTCGTCGTTGGTGATGAGGGAAAGCGAAGCGTTCGAAGCCGATTGACCGTTTGCGAAGGAGGGGAAAAGAGTGAGAGAGGCCCCCAGGGCCATGTACACAAAGTACTGCATCGCTGAGAGGTAGAAAGTCGAAGAGGGGAGGCCACAGCGACGCGCAGTCGACGGCGCTGCCACAGGCAGGAAGTCAACAGACGATGAGGAGAAAATGAATCCAGCGCCGGCGGAGGTGACGAGTTCTTATAAGACACTCCCCGCAGCACATATATGGCATCTTCAACGGATTCGACGTCAGGTCCCGAAGAGAAGAAGCTTGTGGAGGTGCACGAGAGTACAAGACGCGGTAATATTCCCCAAAGTTTAGCGAGGACAAGGAGAGCTCGATTCGTCCATCTACACGTCAACGTTTAAATTTGCCTCACGACAGATTGCCTACCACAAGCCTTGCGGTTGGTTGGCAAGCTGCCCAATCTTGACAAACGCAATATAGTCCTTTAGATAATGGTTTTTCCTTTCTTTGAAGTAAGCCCGACATTCGTGTTGACTTGTAATTTCCAATGGACGTGGACTCGGGCTCGTTTCCAAAGTTTCATTTTTGTCTTCTTCCATCGACCACGACCTGGAGAATGACCGCCTTCGCGCCTTCGTGAATCTTCATGATGCCGGAGTGACATACCCACTTGTAACCACAGGAGTACACAAGTCCGTAATCGTCTGAAGGACGTGGTCAGAATGGAAGAGGTGGCGGCGGTGTTGGAAACGGAAGTTTTACTCTAAAATCTCGATTTGGAAAGTCTTCATTTCCGCTTGTTGTCCATTGTTTGGTTTCCGAAAAAAAGGCGCCAGTCCATGATTTGTACACAATTACCACTGGGAAATACAGAATGTTCTTCAAAACGATGAAGATAGCCTCCCAGAGTCTGCTTGACATTCCTGACTCTGCTAGGAAAGCATAAAAGGTGATGTCGCCGTGTTCTGCACTACGAGTACTAGTACCCCAAGTAGTACCCTGGTTCCGACTCGGGCAAAGACCAGCTCTGGACTTACTCTACAAGTCTGCATCTCTCGATGGTGGATCCGCAGAGAGCCAAAGTATCTGGCACACTTGTGCCATATCGATTGTGCCTGTAACACTGTGGCACCTTCAATATCAGCATCAAGTCCGACGTCGCCTTCAGCTGTCAGTCGCGCAGGACTGAAACCGATGACGCTCGAAGCTAGCAAAATAGTATCTTACCTCAAATAGAGGAATTATCGAATATGACGTGGATCATTCATGGTGAATGTGGATGAACTTCGACCCTCTTTACCACACCCCTCATCTAGACATACACGGAGATCAAAATCGATCAAGGTCAAAATCAAATTACGAAAACGTCGACAAAGCTGACTACAAGGCACACACATCGTGCACATCGTTGTCAATGTGAGAGGGATAACGGCATCGTCTTTCATGAGTTTCATACAAAGTACGTGGGATTACGGAGCAGCAGCCTGAGTTATGGTCGCCTTCGCCAGCTCTGCGGAGCTCGCCTCGACGACGGACGAAAAATATTTCTCCCAGCTTGCGATGGTCGCTGAAGGATACGCGAAAAGCGATGTGGAGGTGCCGTTTCCGAAAAGAATGCTCGATGTGCCATAGAGGATGTCGCCGACGAGCAGGGATGATGCGCCTTCACCGCCGACGACGTTCCCACCGGACTCGACCAACCCTACTTTACTATCACCGAGGATGAAGTCCCTGAAGAAAACGAAAGCCTGGTTGTGCGGCGTATCAGTAAATCAAGACATTTGTTGTCGCAGACGTTTATTTGCACACTCACAGCTTCGGGTGCAAATTCTGGGACTTCGTGACCTGCGTTGTCGAAGAGCGCATATACCCAGCCTCGCTCTTGGTGAACGATCCCGGCGAACTTTCCAGAGTCATCTGTGAATGGGGTCTGTGGTTTCTTAGAGAATCCTTGGATGCCGCCAAATGTCGTGTTCTAAATGAAACATGAAGTACTTCATTTTCAAGGCTCGTCAATTCGCTCTCACCTGAATCGCAACTGGAGGACAACACTTTAAAATCAACGTCAGGGAATGTACGCAATGGCTACCCACCTTCACTTGCATAGTGCGCGACCACAGAATCATCGTTCCCAGAGTATATTATTACCGTGACGCCGTGTTTTGATGCATTAGTCGCGAGTTCGGAGAGGAAAACGATTGGTCTACAGGAAAAGTTAGGTGGACACAACACAACCAAGGATAGCTTCTTGAGACGTACGCAGGACCTGAAAGGAATTGTAAGTCAGCGACACATTTCTGCCCTCGTAGAAATCACTCACTCGGATCACCGAAGTCATTTGCACCCGGGGCTACACAGTGGAATCGTCAAAAAACAAGGCTCACAGATATGCCCTGCAAATCCCGTACCATTCACATCCGTACTGTTGAACGGATAGTTGAATTGCAGAATCCAATCCTTGCTCGTTGGCGCATGCAAAGCCGCACGCGTACGATTATCTGCATTTACGAAATCGTTACCTTGTTATTTTTTGACAGAATGGTCATATCCATACCATTCAAAAATGTCGTTGGATCCAGTGCCAACGGCGGGTTTCTGCCGTCCGGGATGTCGTAGAACTACATGTGTGAACCGTCAACTTATTTTCCCGAGAGTAAGGAATTCATCATTCACGTCGAGAGGCCCGAAATCGTCCAAAGATTGAATCGAAGTCTCCGGCGAGGCGTCTAAAAAGAAGGTTGAGTGCAAAAGCATTCATCGAACACCGATGACGTACTCCACGGGAAAGAGAAGTTGTTGGCGTAGTCGTAAACTTCTTGCATGAGGAAGCAGCCGTAGAAGGGGTCGATGGTGCCATTCGCGCGCCCGCTCAAATCACGCTTCTCTTTCTTCCACGCCGCCTTGCGGGAGTCACGCGTCTTGAGCTGTCGGCGCATGAGCCTGGTAATCTTTTTTGGTATTGCGCTGCCTGCATCCAAACTTCTCTTAGCTAGGGATACTAGAGACTTGGAGAGCGCTTTGCTGTTCGAAGAACGAGGACGCGCCGCGGCTGTGAAGTTTGCGGTAATGGTGTCATCAACGTTGACGATGGGTGGAAAGAGCCCGTGCTGTGGGTACGTAAGGTTGAAGTCGAATCCACAAAGATGGGTTCTGAAGGAGAGATTCGACTTCTTAATAACGCCACGAGATGGTATCATGATCGAAGTGGCTTACTGCTCCTTGAAGTACTGATGAACTTCGGGGTCATATCCTATAAGTTGTGGGTACGTCTCGACTACTTGCAACTAAAGAGGTGAATGAATGAGTTTCTTTAGATCTTCGATCACGATGAAGTCACTTACCGCTGGCATCTGTTCCGACTCATCAACGTTAACGACCGTGCCATCTCCGATAGCAATCTTCGCGAGTTTGACCGGGGGATCATTCATCGAAAATAGAGCTTTTGTAATGTAGGGCTTTCAACAAACGTCATCAGGGAACAATGACACAAATAGCTCAAATTCCTTACAATGTACGTCCCTGCGTAACTCTCTCCCGTCAATAAGAGAGGACGTTTGGCCAAGCTGGGGAAAACTTTAACGACATTAGAGAGGAAACCGATCTATCCATGCGGTATTAGTTCTCTATACTTAGGGACATGGCTTATAAGAGTAAACTTACGAAGTCTTCCGCCATCTGGTCCTCATCGGCAACTGTAACACTGCGTCAGTATGGCCAGTACGGAAATCGATCGCCGACAAATAGGACGCACTGTAGCCGAAACGATCAGCTGTCGAGTATCCGGTGCCTCTGAAAAAAAGAGAAAACAATAAGATCGGACAAAAGGAAGTACCGTAGACATGAGGGGCTTACACAGGTGAATCGACCCAGATGTAATCCACAAACTTGTCCCAGCTGTTTGGGTTCGATTCCATGGAGCCCGAGACGGTTACGTGTAGCGGTCCGTTCTCGAGAAGCAATCCCAGCAAGCTCGACGCTCCCGGTCTGCCAGCGAAACAAAAGATAAGAAACAAATTATTTTTGAAGTATGCATGTGGACCCCGTACCCTCCATTCAGCCAGATACCCCAAGGCGTAGTAGAGTCCTCTTTGGTAGATGCTGTCAGAGAACCTTGCTTTTGTTCGAATGCCCAGAAGAAGAGGGTGTCGTTTGGATGTCCAGCGCGGTTGACGGGGATGTTTCCAGCAAAGTTACGGTTGATAGGGAACGTGATATTTGGGAGGGAATCCTTCACGAGGAAATCTGTGGATAAATGAATTGTTTGCGACTGCAAGCTCGATTTGAAAAACGACTCACAATCCTGCCAAACTGGACTGAAGTCCCCAGAGGGTTTTCCTGGATAATCATGAGGGAAAGAATTTGGGATATCATTGTTGTTTTGGCCAAGTATGCTCGACGTCAAGCAGCCCAAGAGGACAATCGTAGACAACCAAGAGAACACCATTGCGAAAGGCGTCGACTTTCGAGGCTCGGGGTTGGGTCGACTTTATACTCCCAACCCTCCGTGTTAGCCCCTCGGTAATCATCCAAAAAATACATCATGGGCGTCTTCGGAAGACGGTCGCAGCAGTGAAACGCATGGTCGAGCTCCAGAGTGAATAGAAAATGATAACTCCATATGTCACGGGTGCTTCTTTCGTACTCAAGTTGCGATGCTGGCGACTATAAGAAGCTCCTTGATGAATGTTTTTAGAGCGCTGCGATCTAAAACACCCCGCCATATCAGAACGTGCCCCGTTAGACCCGCCTGCTTCTCGGCTGCGCGATTATCAGTTTATCTCTTTTGACCAGGTCTTTCCCTCGAGCGGCGACCCAGCGAATGGTGGTGTGATCGTCCTGCACGCGCCGCATAGAATTTCATGGTTTTTTCCAGAGAGACAGAGCCATTCCGGCGACCATCCATTCTTTTCTAAACGAGCAGTGTAAGAGTGGGAAAGAGCGGAAGATGGTGGTAGCAAAAGGCGAAGAAACGGCGACAAAGTTCTGCCTTCATTTCTTCTTTTGTTCATCACGTGAGGATTTGTCATCAATTAGAGAGGTCATTCAAGAATCAATTTCTTGCCAGAATCATGACAACAAGCTGCAACAAGCCGAGAACATCTTGACCTCCGTCCACCATGTCGAAACACCATCCAGGTATGTTCTTTCAGTTCTTTATCTACTTTGCAATGAAACTTACTGCTAGAACATCAAAGATCTGATTATGTGCCGCCGCCAACCAGGCATTCGTGAGTTTTAGGTGGCTTGAGATTTTCCCGTTACTGACCGATGTGCCATACAGCTATTGGAAGACTTTGTGAGAAATGCGACGGTAAATGGTGCGTCCGTGTTTCACCCTTTGTCCTTGTAATGTCCTTTTGACGCCATATCTATGAATTTGACAGCCCTGTTTGCGATTCATATGTGCGACCGGAGACGATCGTTCGCATTTGTGAGGACTGCAACTTTGGCACCTTCGGAGGAAGGTGCATCATCTGTGGCTTAGCTGGTACGTCTCCTTTCGGTTCGAACGTGTATCTCAACTCATTGTGCGCATGACAGGCATTTCGGATGCGTATTACTGTGCCGAATGCACTCGGCTTGAGAAGGATAGGGATGGGTGTCCGAAGATCGTGAATCTCGGTGCAAGCAGGACAGATCTCTTCTACGAAAGACGTCGGCAAGGTGCGTAAACAAGTTATATGAGCTCGAGACTGTTCCTGAGATGCATTTTCGACAGGAACGATAGGGTTCAAGAAAGGATGACCAACGCGAGTCGGAGCCAGATACTCCTCTTTGTAACATTTGTAACATGTTTTATGTAGGGACGCTTTCCTAAAACGAGTCATTATTCTTATTGTGGCATATGTACAGAACCTCATTAAAATTCATCGTGGAACGAATGGTAGTCTGAAGGCCCCATGTTTTTCTGTAAGTCCTAGATCCGAATTCTTCGTGTTCTTGTATGGCGATAGATTCTTTGAATTTTGAATGTTGAAACGTATCCGTTAAGCCCAACGTAATTTACCGGACGCTTCAAGCTTCAGGACTGGAATCACCACAGTGCTATCAACGCCCAAGGTCTTGCCGCGAACGAATGAAATCGACGGTCGAAGAAAAAGTAGGATGGACGCACCTAAAGAGCCTTGTGTCTTCTGGTCCTTTCGCAACAAAGGTATGATATTTGTTGTGCTGTCTACCTACTCGCGGGCATCGCGTAGATCTTCGAGAACGGTCGGTTCACGGACTTCAAGCACTAAAGATGCGTTCAATACAACGATGCCAGAGTGTTGCTTTTTGGACACGGTGTCAGGCTTATGCGTCAGGATAACTCAACATGGATCGCACCCACTATGTTTCTCCCTGATGCAATGTGAAACGTTCTGCGGCTGGTAGTACTCAAAGTTGCTTTGTGTGCGTTGACTTGACAAGAGAACTACGCGTTTCCGCTAAAACATTTATGCATTCGTCTCAGCAAGGTATGTTGTCTCCACTTCCTCGAACTGACCAGCACGGCTGACAGCCTCTGTTCAAACTGGCGTCATTACTTCACTCAAGTGTAAATCGTGCCATTTTGCACAACGAGAGTCCCCCCCCGAGATTTCGCACCTTCACAGACGGACGACTGGCGAATGTGACGCCTTTTCGTCTTGTTCATCCGGCACTCAGCCAATGACCCTTCTGTCAGTCGTGCTCGACCGGCTGGCCTGAGACTACCTGCCATCGAGAACCAGACTAGAGGAGGGATCACATGCGCGAGTGGCTGGTTGTTGGGCTCGAAATTCCAGCGGAGCGTCAATTCGCCCTCGGAGAGCCTATAAAGTCAGGCCGTTTCTGCATTTACATCCTCATCACAACTTTCCCCTCGACCACCACCACCACCTGCCTACACCGAGCCATTCGTCCCCTGCCACCACCACTCACCTTCCTCGGCAGTGCGGGACGTCCGACGACATGATTAGGCTCCGTCGGTGTGTGTGCCACCCACTCGCTACTGTCTTCGTTCGCTGATCGCTATCTTATGCGCAGCTTTGACCGCACATCCTCACGAAAACGGCCATACGCTGCCTCGAGGATTGCGGTCGATAAGTGCTTGCGACGTGTTAAGGTATGGTTTTTCGTCGGTTCTTCGTCTTCCTGTACAGAGCGGCTGACTGGTACCCAAGGTGTAGGCGGTGCAAGTCGAGATGAAGTGGGACGAGTCGTCTCCGTGCGAGTGTTCTAGAGTAAGACGCGGGGGTCGTATCGCAGTAAAGCAGATTCCGGGACTGTTCTCTCCCCGAGACGGTCGACTGTGTCACTCACCACCGCGAAAATCGAACTCTCGCGCATCGAGGGCCTGGCATCTACTGAGCCCCGAGCCATGGCAGGTAAGTCATATCCTTTCTCAGGAATATCAGAGATACTCATCTTCGAGGTGTTTAGACCGCCAACTCGGATTGCTACATCACCCGTTCCGTCTTCGTGTTCCAATGTGATCGCTCTGCATTTTGTAGTTCCCTTCCCCTCGACGAGGCCACCGCGCATTCGGCACCCA
>KQ086189.1:0-37274 GCA_001020605.1 Schizopora paradoxa | reverse complement strand
CATGTCGCAAGAATTTCCCAAGCGTGGATGAGGGGAAGAGGCAAGTTCGGTCATTAGACTCAAAGTCGGGAATTGCCATAATAAGATTGTTTACGCGTGTTTACCAAAAGCTTCATGAAGATTTGAATGTTTTCGATTTGAAACGCCTTGACGGTCTTCTGCAACTTACTGCTCGATTTTACACATATTTTCGCCTCGACATCATGGCGACCTCGATGGCAGCGGCGCTCGCAGCGTCAATAGCGTCGGCACCATCTGCACATACCGCTCAAGCAGCCGCACAACCAACCTATGAACCCATTCCAGCGTCGATGTCGAAGGTCATCGACATCGAGGCCAAAATTCCACTCACATGTGTCCAGCTGGACGGTCTGGTGCGTTTCAAATCCACTGCTTCGCCGCAAGATTCTTACCTATCTGAAGGTCGTATCTAAAATCGTCAAACACGCAAGCTCTGCGCCCTCTTTCGCCCTGGGCTATCTCATCGGAATCGACTTGGATGGCGTTCTCGAAATCTCGAATTGCTTCGCGCTTCCGAACGTCTCTGACGACGACGACACGTCTTCAAAGTCGATTGCGCAGTACCAGAAGGGTATGCTTGCTGCTCTGAAGGAGGTCGAACCTGGGGATGGTATCATTGTCGGATTTTACCAGTCCAATACGCTAGGAGCTTTCTACAAGCAGTCGCTTCTCGATCTGCAATCGATACACAGAGAGCGGTTGAGGCATGGCGGAGTCGTTGTGGTACATGGTGAGTTTGAATCTCTTCTTTTCAAATGAAGTTCGCGAAAACTTTCCACTCCGACAATGAGTGGTCGCCTGACTCGGACTGCAAAGCTACTTTCCACCTCTCCGTCCCAGAATTCGAAGTCCCGTCTTCCTATTTGATTTTCATCCGCTTCTATCGCCTTTCCTCCGTAACTGCTCATGAGATCACCTTTATACGTCCATTCATTGATTTTACTATTGTTCACATTCACTGACTATCGTATCCTATCGTCCAGACTTTACACAAGCTTCGCGCGGGAATGCGGCGTTCCGGGCCTTCAGACTCACCAAACAATTTCATGCGGAGTACAGGTCGGGTAAATTCACGACTCAAAGGTTTGCTGCAATGAACAATTTTCCTCGGCATCCGTGCTAACGTTCCTTTCAATACCAGTCTCATGAAAAACCAGCTCACCTTCTCCTCGATCTTGGAGGAGATCCCCGTCCGAGTTCGCACCAACCCTCTGCTCGGCGCGTTCCTGAGCACCCTCACCACCCCCAGCAGCACGACGCCCGCCTCGTCGTTCTCGCCAGCAGCTCCCAGCGCCGCGCTCGCGCCCACCTTCTCCTCGCTCGACCTCGCGCCGCAGCACATGACGTCCAACCTCTCGAACGTCCTCGACGCGCTCGACGAGTTCAAGGCCGAGGAGGGCAGCCTCGCGTACCAGATGCGCAACATCGTGCGCGACCGCAACCGCGCGAACGAGCACCTCCTACGACGCAAGGAGGAGAACGCGCTGCGCGTGAGCCAGGGGTTGGCGCCCCTCCCAGAGGAGGATATCGCGCGCTTGTTCAAGATCCAGCCTGAGCCGAGCCGTCTCAAGAGCATGCTCCTTCTTGGGCAGATCGACGCGTACTCGCAGAGCTTAGGCAGCGCTGCCAGCGAGGGATACGTCAAAATGTACTCTGCCAACGCAGGGAATGCTTCCGCTTAGATGTACTCTATTATTTTGTACGTAAGGCTCGTCCTTGTAATGTCCATCCAGTATGGAATACAGCTTACCTTTGCTTATCATTCTGAAGCCGTCCGATGGCGTAAGCACTCGCAAGAATTACGAGAATTGATGAGAGGACTTTGAAGACAGGCTCGGGGGCAGCCTGTAAGGTACGTAGGTACATTGCACTCACTGTCAAATTTCGTTTCATTACACTACCACCCATAAACTACATGAATTGATGTCATAGTATACAGTTCTCAAATCACGCAAGGACTCAGCAAAGTTCCGCGAACACGAGATAAAAGTACAGAAATTCTTCGTCGAATTTTAATTACAACGCGTAATCGCGACTCATTTAGCACCACTATCACTATGTTACCCATACTTCAGGATTTGAAGTGGCTAGTAATCTAGTGTTCTTTGCGATCGTTGACGACGATATTTGCGAGCATCGGCTTCCCCATGTTTCCTGGTATACCGCCTTCACCTAGAAGACGTGCGATGTACGGTTCAGTTGATCAGCAAAGGACAAACAAAATCTCCCTGTAACAAAATTACACGGTGGCAGTCAACAACGCACTCATGATCTTCTCACTTATGTCCCGTCGCTTGCCGCTTGTCGATCGGGGATTGCTACGATAGTTTTCTGTCGTAGCCCGGCGGCGGAAGGGCAGCCGGCCTCGGTGAGCAGCAGTGTGGGGCTTCAAATCAAACTTCTGCTCTTTCACGGGAGCAACGAAATCGTCCGTCACAACGCTCACATCCTTCAATTCCTTCTTAGCAGCCGTCTGATTCTCAGCTTTTTTGGGTCTCCCCCGCATCTTGTTGGGCTGTGTCTTGCTATCGACGTCCTCGTCTTCGCTTTCTTGCGGATCGGACGCCAGGAAGAAATCATGTCTCTTCCGCGTGAGCCTCAGTTCGCGGAGCATTGCGCGGCGCAGTTTGTCTAGAGAGACGGCCTCGCCTGTTCCATTCTCCAGGGAGACGAGGGAGTCGGTAGACGCAGAACGAGGCGTCCCAGGTGCACTCGTGTACTTTGGGGATCGAGTGCCGAAGTGGTGCCTCTCCTCGGTGGATTGGCTCGAAGCACGGCGCCCCTTATTCAACAAGGAGGGTTTGTGGAGGCTCTTGAAGCCATCCTTTTGGCACATAAATTGGGTAGAGCTTGACGAAAAGTATACAACGATGACACAGAAGAAATCGACACCGAACTGAAAGGACGACGACGACGATTTTGCCCGAGTTGCATGTCCCTTTTATACGTGATAACGGACCATTCGTATCCCGGTCTCTAGCGGTTTCTTCCGGATCTTGGTGCGCAATCAGGCTTGCAAATGAAAATGAGAGAGGGCACCGGAAAGTGGGAGAAACTTTGCGCGAATCGCGACCCACTGATTCGGGCGAGCATTGACGACGTGTAGGTAGTGCGAATGGTAATCTGAAGATGAAATTTAGCCCAATGCGTCTGGGTACGCTGAGCAAAGTTGATTTTTACGAGCGTCAACCTTGGCATAGGGAAACCAAAAGGGGGCGAACCTGCAATAAATGGTTAGCAAAGCTCGGTTTAAACATATCCTAGCTTCCTGGAGGATCTGTATTGCAAGAGAAGAGGCAACCCAAAGGCACACTTGAGGCGTCCTTTACCCTGAGTTTTAGAAGTTATATGAGTATGTATTTCGACTCGTCGAAAGAGAAGGATCGCTTGGGTACCTAGAAAAGTGAGGAAATGAACATTGCTTTTGGGGTTTATTTATTTCTCTCCGCCGAGAGTACATATAGTCCCAAGGTTCTTATTTACGCGGGCCGTGAGGTACTTTGTCGCAGTACATGGTGCATTTGACATCTGCTATTGACCAGGAGTTTTGCGTGATTATCCGCCTCGGAACCGAATATCCTAACGATGATTCATCAGTTTGAATAATAAACGTCGTAATATCTGATGTAAAGAGATTTTCAGTACCAAGTGCATGACCATTGGAAACCTTTGCGTTACGACGTCAACGTCGAAGTGCTCGACGAGAACTGGGACTCCGGAGAGGTCCGAGTCGAGGAACCCTATCTCTACTTTAGGACTACGTTACCCACGGTCCACGCGAAAATCTTCGGAAATTCGAATATTTCATCTTTCTCCTTCAAATGCTGTCTTCATGTCGAGCTGTTAACCGTTTCGCCGCAGGGCCATCCAGTTCGACTTTTGTTCGATCGTACGCCGTCTCCGTAAAATCCCCTCGAGAATGGCCAGGCAAAATTGCAGTCGACGAGCAACGCGTCTTCGGTGAACGCAAAACGTTCCTCTACAACCAACTTACACGGCTCATTGGACGAGGAGCCGCCCAGGACCATGCCCGCCAACCCCTTCTATTCCTTAGACACAAAAACTTCAGAGCGAACGCAATGTCGCGTTTGCGGAAAGAGGTAACGACGGCAGCTCTCCCGATAGTCCTCACGAACTCTGGGGCACCAAAACCTTCGCCGAAGGACCTCTTCAGTCTTATGGATCAGCCCCCACCACTCGAAGCGCTGCCGCAGTTGAACGTGGTACGGACAAGCATATTTGGTGTCGCGTTACGCAACTATGCGGAGTTCGAGGAGAAGGAGACGGCGATGCGGATAGCGAGTCTGGCGGGTGAAGGAGGTGGAGGTGGACTCGCGGTGCTTTCCCTTCCGTCGTTGGATCCTCAGATGTTGAGTGCCATCCTTCGAGCTCTCAATAGAGTCGCGCCGAAAAAGAAAAAGGAGGACGCGAAGGACGCGAAGGGAAAAGGAGCTGAGGACGATGGTCACATTCCAGGTCGACGCCAGAAACGCGTCCGACCGATGTTGGACCCAGAGCTGACGCTTTTGGGCGCTCTCATTGAGGGCAGGGTGTTCGGCGTAGAGGGTGTAAAAGATGTGTCGAATTTACCATCGCTCGACACTCTTCGGGCTCAAATCGTGGGGTTGCTGAGCAGTCCATCGGTGCAGTTAGCCATGATTCTTGGCGAGGCGAGTGGAGGACGGTTAGCTCGAACACTGGAGGGTCTGAAGAAGGGATTGGAGGAGACGCAGGGATCGTCAGAGGAAAGTACAGCACCATGGTGAGCAACGAATTGAATGTTCTATGAGCTTGAGTATTCATTTGAAGCATGTTATAGATCACTTTGTCCTACGTGATTTGTATTCGTTCTTACCCAGTCAGACTCTCCGTAGCTAGACAACGAGCTCTTCGAACCGCGACGCTTCGCGTTTCTCCTAAATGCACTGGAAAGTCAGAGCAGAAGCCGAAGCTTCCCGTAACCTGATGGTAATTGCTTCGGGAGACCTAATGTACTCATTGCACTTATTAATTAGGGTTGTATATTATTGCTCTCGCATCTTTTTGGAGTTTCACTTCTCTTTGGAGCGTAGTCTTTGGAAGTAAACCCAAGCGACGCCAGTCCACTTTCCTTACTTTGTTGACAAAGTGTCGACGATCATTGGCAGGGATTCTCCCAAGTCGCTCGGTGAATATTGTCTGGATACTCTCGAGTCTCGATGCCTTGAAATTATTTCGAAATTGTACAAAGCTTGGATCCGTGACCCTTGTGAACAATAGTATGGTTTCGGTATCTGCTGCATGTCGCTGAAGCGGAACGCAGAAGTGATTGCGAATTTTGAACGGCGTTCTCCAAGTTCCCTCATCCTCGCTCTTATTTTCGAATGTACGTTGCGAGGGCGGTGCAATCTCCTCTTGATTTGCAAAGTCGCTGATGTTCAGGGCTTCGCCTTGGATAACGTATGAACCAAACGGTCCTCAGCCCGAAGAACAAGTAATCTCGTTCTCTGACGAACCACCACCACCATCGCAACCACCTTCTCAAGAACAGAACATGGCGTCGAATTTAAACCAGTCAAACCCAGAAGATGATGAAGTCGATATTGAAGTCGACGGAGACCTGGACGCCCCTCAGATTTCGACGTTGCGAGAGGAGGCGAGTCCTCCGCCTCAAGCGGCGGCGACGCAGCCTCGCGTCTCCAAGTTTCGCGTAAAACTGAAGGTGAGCGAACCTCCACCTGCAGGACCTTCATCGCCTCGAGGTCCTGGTGTCGGACGAGGCGATGGCGGGAATGGGGGCGTTACCAGTAGCGTTGGTGTTGGGAGGGGCGTACCGTTGGCCGGTTCGTCGCCTCTCAAGTCGATGACGGGGCGTGCAGGTGGGAGTGACGAAGATGACGACGACGAGGAAGACCAGCTCGCCGACGATGACGATACACCAAACGCTGCTGCACCTGCACCGTCTGTGTCGACTACACCCGTGAAACCTGCTGCTGCACCGCGCGGTCGTGGAAGGGGGCGGGGACGAGGCAGGGGACGAGGACGAGGCGTCTCAGTGGCGCCGAGTGAGCCTCCTCAGTTCACGTTTGAGCTCTCTCCTTCGACTGCGGCGGCTCAGGACCACATTGTTACACCTCTCACTCTGGACGCTATGAGCACTCGACAGAGTACTCCGACCGCTTCCTCTGTGAAGGGGGCGAAGAAACCGAAGGGAGTTCGCAAGCCTCGGGATCCTAACAAGCCTCACAAAAAACCGGGACCTAAGTACGCCGTGCACTCAAATTTAATGATTTCAATCTAACATCAATCTCAGACCGAAAGCCCAATTGCAATTGCTTCAGCAGCAAGAGGACGCCGGGAGCAACAGCGAAGGTAAGAAGGATTTTCGGGTTTTCCCATCTATGGCTTAAGCTTCCTCTTTCGACAGCCTTCGCACCGACGGCAGCTTCATCACCAACAATTCACGGTATTGATACTCCTGAAGTCGAGCCTCTTCTACTCGAACCCCCACAACTTGTCCAAGCGACGGACTCAGGTTCAGCTGCACAGGCCGAATATAATATTGACCCCTCAATTGCGATTCCAATCTACCGCCTGCCTTCCAAGCCGTTCTTGGTACAGGCTCTCCCAAAAGTTCCCTCCGGGTTTGCCCCAAGTATGCCTCTTGATAAAACGAGGGCACCCGTTCGGCGCTGGAGGAAGGCACAGCGTGTCATCCGGGGCATTGCTGGTGGTCAATGGGTTGCGTCGAGCTGGGTGGGTGAGAAGGACAGTGCGTACGCCTCCGCGACAGGCCGGGCTCCCGCCGAGAACGGAGAGAATGCAATTCCAGCATCAGCTCTCTCCGCCGCGCTCAGTGTCAAGGGAAAAGAGAGGCCTTCCGCCGCTGCGACGGCACCTTCATCTGGAGTTGCGTCTCCAGCATTATCAATGCCTAAGCTTCCGCCCCTACCAGGTGCTCCTCGAGGTGCGCATGTTGGAAAGTCGCGTCTTGGAGAACGTATTACTATCAACGACGGAGACTCCGGGGGAGGTCTAATGGTCGGTGGGATGTCGACCGCGAATTCCTCACGTTCTGGCTCTGCAGTCGCACCAAATACCGTGGAACCGTTCTTTGCGAATGGCGGTTTCTCCGCGCCAATGCTTCGTGAACCTTCATCAATGTCACGTCAAGACTCATTTGAAGGCGAGAATTCCGAGCCCCCTCCACAGATGCCCATTCGCGAGATAGATGAAATGTATGACTGATCCGGAACCATGACCTGCCATTCTTGTTTGTTGTACAAAATGTTTTCTTGTTGCTGTTTTGCGTAAATTATGTACCCTCTCGTGCCATGGTTTTTTGTTCTTTAGTATACTTTGCTTGAATGATGAAGTTTATGTGTTGCGCACAACTGCGGCATCTATGATCTGCCACGCGAGAGTGAAGCGCGACGTGTATCGCAGTAGCCGGGTTTCGAGCTTCGACCACTCGCCTTTCGTTAGGCATCCATGCTACCTCACCTCAAACTTGCATTTGACAATACGTCGGTATCATAGCGTTCCTTGGACGAAGCCATGGCGTCGGGCTCGCAAGGGTTGGGCAAGAGTCCTCTGTCCGTCGCTGCAAAGCTTCGGGAGCAAGGTGCGTTGGCCCAATAATATCTTCCAGTTGAGGACGCACGAATGGCTCATCGAATATACTACTTGCATAGTTGCTTTGGACCTTACCGTACAATCCGACCCGAAATATAAGAAATATTCGCAGCAAGTGGAGAAGCGGTTGGCCGCGTTCGAGAGTATGCACGAATGGCCGGACTTCATCGCGTTTCTGAAGCAACTGCTCGGTGTGCGTGGTGGTCTTCTCTGAGTCAAGTTTTCGTTCCTGATGATGTGCTTTAGACCCTTCAATCATATACCCAATTCAAAGAGATACCTCGGAAACTTATTGTCGCCAAGCGTCTTTCGCAATGTCTAATACCTGCGCTACCTTCCGGAGTCCACCAGAGGGCTTTGGATGTATATTCACATATCCTCTCGGTCATTGGGGTGCGTCAATTATCACTTTGAATACTCTCATTCTAATTTTCTCGCAGCCTGACGGTCTGAAGCGCGATTTACCCCTGTGGTCCTCCGGCCTCTTCCCTTTCTTCGAGTACGCCTCGACATCCGTGAAGCCCACTCTACTCGGCCTATTCGAGAAACATTATTTACCGCTGCAAGATGCACTCCGACCCGTCATGCGCTCCTTCATCCTCGCACTTCTTCCAGGCCTCGAGGAAGCGACGGGCGAATTCTTCGAACGCGTCATGGCTCTGCTGGACAAGCTGTCAGGCACCGTGTCGCAACCGTTCTTCCTGCAAAACGTATGGTTGATCATGTTGACAACACAAGTCCCCCGAGCCTACGCGTTGAATTACCTTTCGCGTCGACTTCCAAGGCTGGACGCAGGCGAAGATGTGACCCCAATTGTTGGACGCGACGTGGGCCTGATGATTCGCGCGTTCGCAGCTGCGCTTTCCGACGAGAACCTCCTGGTTCAGCGCTCAGCACTGGACCTGTTGGTATCGTCACTGCGCCTGGACAGCGCTGCGGTTGCTGGTGCGACTGCGCAAGACCGCGCCATCCTCATGCGCGCTGCGACGGGAGTCGTCCTTCGGAGAGATCTCTCGCTTAACCGTAGGTTATTCTCGTGGCTCCTTGGTCCAGATGAACACCCCGAGAAGCAAGCGGAGTACTACAAGACGCATGCACTGGCGCTGCTGGTAAAGACTCTCAAGGATGAGATGCTTAGTCCATCCGCAGAATATTCGATCTCGAGGCCGTTCAAAATCTTCATATCCTTGTTGGATAAATGGGAGATTGGGACTCCGTTAACCGATGCGCTCTTGTATGATGCTCTGAGGGCGCTTCAGAAAACTATCGAGCAGAAAGGAGAAAGCACAGAAGATGTGAGATAACTCATTGTATTGAAGTTTCCATAGAACTGACGAAATTATTGGGAGCAGATCGTTCTTACTGCGAACACGCTCTATGATGCTGTGGAACCGAAGGCCATCTGGAAACCCCTTTACGCTTCTTTGAAGAATGAAATAAGCTCTGGAGAGTCGCAACGCGAAGCGATTGATATGGTCTTTTTCATCTTGAGAACGTTTCATGCAGAGGATGAAGAGATCCGGGCTATTCATTTGCCACTGGTCTTTACTGCGCTTGTCGAAAACCTTGAGGTGACTTCGACTTTCTTCTGGCCTTGTCGTTAGTATTGACCCTAACATCATAGTTCATCGCGCGAACACTCCCCGAGAGGATTCGAAGCTGCTCTTTTCAGGCTGCTCTAGGGCTTTTGTCTGAAATTCTACAACACGTTTCCACGAGCTCAATGACTATGCCATTGCGACTTCCCGATATCCCGTTTGCTGGCAGCTACGACGAAATGGCGTCTGTTTATTACGGTGTTCGCTCTTCGAGATCTTCGCCGTCGACCCCGATCTCACAAGAATACCAACGCCCGGAAAGCTCTTCAGCGGTCACATTCATCTCCTCATTCGAGAATCTCTCAAACCTATGTTCGATAAGTGCCATTCCATCGGCCAACGACAGGGATAAGACTCCAGTGGTAGAATCAAGCAATGACCCATATTTGGCGACGTTTATAGACTCTATTTCTCTGATGCTCAGCATGCTGAGAGCAATCGAGAAACTACCGTCTTCCTCGGAGCCTTTGAAAATTTCATGGGATCCTGGCAAATGGCTTGACTGTATCTCGACGGGTCTCGAGGTTCGTCGTCACCTTCGTAGTCCTAGATATCAATCATGATATACTAATCAATAATACAGAACAGTTCATTCCAAGCTGTGGATCGTGTTGTGTCTATTGCAATAGCTCTGAACGGCACGACGTCTATTGCACCTGTTACCCACCTTCGGAATCGTGTTCGTTTGCATGCTATGCTAAAATCAGTGAGTTGTTTTCATCATGAATCTCTGAAATTTGCTCTAATTCTGCCATAGCTTCTTGCGTACCTACGGCCTCAAAGTGCACCATACCACGTCAGAGCAGTGAATCTCATCTGGGAGTTAGAGCGGACAACAAACGGGCATAATCTTGAATCCATTATAGCGCAGAGTCTTAGCCATAGTTCAGCGACGAGTGGATATGCCGAATACGAATCTTTTGGTGTTCTTTGGCGTCTTACAGGCGAGACCTTCGTCCTCAAATTTGGTTTCATACTCATTACGTTTCGTTTTCAGACGACGTTCTTCTTCCAGGTATTCATTTCAAGGTTCCGCTCTTTATCGTGCTTGAGTCCCTCAAAAGTGAGGATCCCGCTCAGCGGAGGGCGGGCGAGACGTGGATGAGGTGTAACATGCGCAGCTACCAAAGGTAAGGAAGCCCGACATCAATGACTGCACGTGGTACTGATAACCACGCAGAGTGCTCGATCCAATTCTACTCGAACTACTCGACCCCCAGATACGTCGACGCCCCAATTTCATTTCCTTGCGAGGGCGGGAAATTCCTATTCTCTCATATGACAAGCCATTTGATCAAATGCGAATCTCATACCTCCTGGACATTCTATCACATGTCATCAACTTTGGGGGACAGAGCTTCATTCGAATAGCTTCTTCCCAACTCATTTCTCGTACAGCTTGCTCAGAGCTCGTACAAAGGGCTGCCCAAGGTATGTTCGCTCCGATTCGCTACAAGATTTTGCATTAAGCCAAACAATCGCAGCTGGCATCAATAGAGAGGCCACATACAAAACGGTTTTGATCGACATATCACTTCAGTGAGTCCCGTTCGCGCCGGCTCGTTGCATCACAATTAATATCTACGAAAGATTTCTTCAATCGGAGCCAAACGCAGCATTGGACTGTGTTATGCGTCGTCCTAATATAAGAATGCAATCAGCAGCGATCGACATACTGCAAGCCATCATTTCCCGAGGTGACTCAGATACGGAGATTATTGGAACGACGGAGTCTGCGATTATCAAGAAACTGTTCTTGCTCGTCCATACGGAACGCTTGGAGCTGCAGAACAAACTGCTTCACATTCTGCATTCAGTCGTCTCGAATTCGGCGACTTCGATAACTCGGCAACCGAGCAGGAGCTACGGAGGCACCGCACAGTTTTCTGGAGACAGACCATCTGACAGGCCACTGGAAGATGATGCGCCGCCCTTCCCCCAGTCTTCAACAGTAAACCCCCTCCTCATTCAATGCCTTATCGACGGTATTTCGGTGCTATCCAATAGGCCAATATTACAGCATTGGCTCGACTTTGTTTTGATGACGATTCCGCAATTCCCTCATATACTCACAAGTGCCATCTCCCCCTTAAACGTGTGCATTTGCCGGCAGCTTCGTTTAGCGCTTGACGACGCGCAGAGGATTTTTGCTGTCTCGAAAGGCATCTACTCGGATTTGCAGTCTACTGTCGACGATGCAAGCTTCGTCATGCTCTTAAACGGACTGGAACGTCTTGTTTTGCTCAACCTAAACGAAGCGGAAACAAATTTCTCCGATGTCGAGACCTCGCCGAACGACAAGTTGCAGGATTCATCTGGGTTGCTGTCGATTGTATCGAACGTCTTCCTTCAGGAATCGCAGAATCAGGCGTCGGATACTTATCTTACGGTATGCTTTTATCTAAATATTTGGCCGTCGAAATTATCCTCAAAATAACACAGGCCCGGTCACCTGCGTATCGGAGTCTTCACGAAGGTGTTTGCCTTCTCTACTCGGTCTGGGTAGTGGTTGCACAATCGGTTCCCGACTCACATCCTGCGCACGAGACGCTGGCACAGGTCTTCGCCCGAGTATTCCAGCGATGCCAAAGGGTCCTCGAGCGCTTGTATAAGGCACATGCGTTTGAGGTCATCGAATCTGTGATCGAATACTGGGATTCTCAACAGGTATGAAACCCTTGATCGTTATCGTGATAACCATTAAAAGGTGTCGGTCTAGGATACAAAATCCCGGAACTATGGTTCTGATATCATTGACTTTCTGACCGCCAGCTCCCAAAATGTCGTACATATGGTTTGCGAGAGTATCTCCCTTCGCATTAATCCTTCTGGCGAGAGAGCAAGGAAGCAAGTGCTGAATCCGCAACTGTAAGGCGATTTCTCATACCGGTTTTCCCTGCTTCGGTCTGATGCATTCTCAAGGTCCGACGTGGTGCTCTTATCATTCTTGGAGCAGTACTTCGAAAAGCTCGAAGGTCCATTAGCCGTTCAAGTTTGGCCTCGGTATCTCTCTTTGGCGAAGGATGTGGCATCGAATCCGAGGGAATATCGACTTCAAGTATTCCCAATACTAAGGTGTGATGTCTTCAAACGCAAATTTGTGTACCAAAGCTAATCTGGACTGCCCAGATGTTTGACTGTCTTATCTTTGAAAGTGTCCCAGACGACATTCATAGAGGACCGCAGAATTCGCAAAGATGTACAGGCGAGTGTTGTCGTGAATGGCATATCGTTCCCGTATATTGATTGGAGAACGAAAATCAGGACACCGTCGGAAAGCTACTTGATGCTTGTGTTCTCATTTCTGGAAGATCCATGGATCAAGGAATCTTCTCCAGACGTACAAGAGAGACCCTTACGGTAAACGGACGGGATTCGCCGATTCCATCAGGTTCGTTACTTAACAAGGTCGACTTCAAAAATCTCGCTTTTTACGCATGGGCTTGCAGTGCCATCAGAATCAAACATCAATGAGAAGTTCGCCTCATCGCCAGTGGGACCGGCAGATTTAACGCAATCGACAACAACAGCATCAGACTTGATTGAGAGGGTGCGTCTTTTATGTCTTTCGATGTGAATTCACCCCTAAAGATCAGCTCTTCTTCAACAGATCAATATGTACTTGGGACAGACCATCTTACCAAATCTGCGACGACTGCTCATGGAGAACGACAAGATGAGCGCAACCTGCGGCAATATCACTTACTACATCATAAGCCCAACGCTGAAGGCTCGTTCGAGGTATGTCAATCACTCCCTACTTTTAGATTTCGTTTAAAGCGCCAAAACTGTTACAGTCGACTCTCGGAAATCGATGATTCTTACATAACCATCATCGAGGAAATCACTCGAGTTCCAGGTTCTGTGAAGACATGGAGGAGCCCCGTCACAGACGTATTCAATGACGGGAAGTTCTTCAGTATGTCATCAACCGCCGGAATGCGATGGAGAAATATCGTAAAAAGTCTGTACGACTCAGACAAGACGGCTCTTCCAGAGTTGCTTGGTAAGTTCTATAGAAAGCGTCATTTTTAAACCCGCTGACCGTCGACTTCGACCTTTCAGGAAAGGTTGCCGCTGCACCCTCCGCAAACATCTTTACGAATCGGGATTACGAAAACAACTTACGTGCACAAAATATCCGACGGCTTTCCTTCGTTCTTTTGGCCTCCGAAAAGAACCAATTCTTAACACACCTTCCGGCTATCCAGGAGAAAATCGTTGACATTTTACGATCAAGTCCACCAGCAGTCGTCGAGAGTGAACTTTACCTGTGCATCCGGGTTTTAATCTGCCGGTTGTCACCACATAATTTGTCGAGTTTCTGGCCCGTCCTCTTGGCCGAATTGGTGAGCAGAGTGCGGACGCCGAATCGCAAAACGCTGATACTAACGCATTTATAGATCCGCATTTTCGAACATATAATGGCGGATGCGCCTTCCGATGGATCGGAAAATTTGCTACCTGTACTGTCAGCGTGCAAACTACTTGATCTGCTGCTCGTGTTACAAACTGTCGAGTTCCAGATGTAAGTGTTGCTTTAATGAGTATTGAACATCTGGCCGACTCTCTTTGCAGTCACCAATGGATTTTCGTGACAGACACCGTCGACGCCGTATACAAACCAGACAATTGGTTCCCAGAGGCGCTTATGGACCAGCTTGCTGACATCGTTAGTGATATGCCCGCCATGGAAAAGAAAGTAAGAGATTCCCAAAATGAGTTTACGACCACTCTCATTGATGATGCTTCTCTCAGGAGCGATCTTCGGAATTCACTGTGTCGGAAGCCCTCACCGAGCGGGGACTTCGCCAGCCTCTCTTGAAGTCAATGAAACAGATCGACAGTATGCGAGATCTTGCGCCGTTCTTCTCTCATGTCAGCATTACTTCATACGAGGCAATGTACGCCAGTGAAGGATTGGTTGACTGGAATACGGTGGAGCAGAGTTTGGTCGATGACATCTTCGACAGTAGATAATGTTGCTTGTGATTTCTGTTTCGTCTTTTCTCAACTGTTGTTTTCGTACGAATCCCATGCTTGTTTGATTTGCTGGTATATCTTTGCCGTGTTGCAACGAAAGCGAAATTCCAAATTAACCAATAAGATAGGCATACAAAGCTGCAAGGGTAACCGAACGAAGGCTGCCTCACGAGTGGATAAGGCAAGTTAGAAATCTCCCCAATTGCGACGGAATTTGTACTAGAGGATAATCGTGTCAGTTCTCGAAAACATGGCAAATATTCAGGTGTAAAAACCTTGTACGGTACATTTTTCCTAATCGAAGACGGTTGTCAATATTCGTCTTTCCACGATACATGTGTAACGCACCTCATCCTCTCGCTGGGAGAGCTTGGCACCTTGAAACCTCCTTCACCAGAACCCCAAGCATCGTGATTTTCGCTATCCTTCTTTGCATTCCTGTACCTTTCAGAGGGGTCACGTTGTTCAGGAGGAGTGACACGATTGATTTTGGGATTCGATGGACTTGGAGGCTCTTGAATCGGCACCTGAGCTTCGGCCTGGTCGTCGTGAGGATGGACATTCCCCGCCTCGTCTTGGAAGTACGGGTTCTCAGCACCTTCAGCGTTGGCTGGAGGCGCGTTTTCCTCGGAGGGATCTGACTCGACATGCTCGTGTTGAGCGAGCGCTTCTTCGACGGAGATGCCTTGGAACTTCGCCTCTCGCTCGGCCTCCTCTCGCTCGATTTGTTCGTGTTGTGCAAAATGTTCGATGTCTTCGGGATGGTTGTAGGATTCGTCTGTCTGCGTATCCGGCGTCGAATGATACAGTTCTGTAGGTAAGTAGAGTTTGAGTGACACATGGAAGCGTGTTAATTAAGAATTACGGTCATACCCTCGTGGTGGAGGAAGAATTCTAAACATCCACACCAAACTCAGCTGTCGACAGTATTGATCACCAATGCTTTAGAGGCACGCACCACTCTCCACATCGTAATGATGACCATCAGCACCCATGTTTTCGAAGCTTGGAAGGGCATCGACGCCCGTCGCTTCAAACTCCTCCAATTGAATCTTTCCGTCCTTGTTCGTGTCCATAAGGATTAGGATGCTGTTGGCAATATGGTCCGCTTTCTCTTGATGAGCCTGCTCGTCTTTAGATTTCTTTTGAGAATAGATATGGTGGACGCCGTAGATCGCTTGTATTTCTTCTCGGTCAAGGACGCCATCACTGAGAGACATCACTGTCAAAATACAAGGAAGGGACTAGGAAGATGGATGCCGCGCACCGATTTAGGTCGTGAAGGAGGAAGAAAGACTTCGAATCGAACGAGTCACTGAAGGGTATGGTTAGAATGGGTCTTGCCACTGTAAAGTGAGCTTATACGGACATGTGGTGCTCGCTGGCCATCTACAATTCGTAATCAAAATTTTCAGCACCTTCGCGGTGACGCCTATTGGGAACACGTACATGTCGCCTTGCATACGGCGCATCTGAGGGAATTTCTTCTCCTCCATGGCCATGGTCTCTATGAGCGCGAACGACGGATACACCAAACAGTGTTTGCAGGAGGACCAGCGCTCCGAACTTGATCATGGTGGTCGGTGTGCAAGTCAAGTCGTGTGTCCACGATCCTCAGAGGCACCGATCAAAGACGCGTCGAACGGAAGATGGCAGACGTCTACAAATTTCGAATTCCATTTATTCTAGCCAACGACAAAGCTCGTGCATAAAAATTTCTGTTGTGTAGTTCACAAGATATGCTAAGATTTCCGCGTAATTCTCATGTAAATTAACTCAAGGACACCGCTGCAACGTAAACGATCGACGACAGAACGCATTGCAATCGGCGTAGTTATTCAGGCTTCATTGATTTTGAGAGGAAATTAGATGCTGTCCGCGAGATGCTGAGATGAAAGACTATGGATACACGAATGGAGCTGGAGAGAAGCCAGCAAAGCGATAGCGATACACTAAGAATCCGAGAAGAGGATCGGAAGCAAATCATTGATTCGACCGTGCGTTATGGAACTTCAGAGGGGCAAGTCAGTCTTATGGCTCTACAGATGCTGATTCAATGAGCACTCACAATGTCATTCAACTGCGATTGCGCTTCGACGAATTGCTTCTCCAGAAATTTCATCTGAACGCATTGTTACTCGTATATATTCATTCGTGGGCGCGACGTGCAGACGTACCTTCTTGTTAAGACTGGTTATATCATCAGTTAGCTCCTTCTCTTGGCTCTTCAATTCCTTCTCCATTTCCACCCGAGGTGTCATAACGAACCTAGCGCATAACGTTTGCTGTCAGATCTCAGGTGCAATCAAGCAGATCGTCGGACTCACATTTTACCTACACCCTTGTACGTGTTTACTCCAGGATCAAGGCCCTTCAGCTCATCGATAGTCAGCTGCAGTATTCTGCGCTCTCGTTCTTTCGGTGTGATCGTCTGTTGAGTTATTTGAAGTGCTCGCTTGGATTCTACAGCGCGTTGCTGAATCTGCACTAAAATCTAAAGCAAACATAAGCTTTTCGGATAAAATGGCCAGATATTTTACGGAGTACGTACTCTTCTGAGTGTATCGTCAGGTAGACTAGCCATTTTGACCTCTCGAGAAACGACTTGGAAGAGGATGAGGAGAGCAAGGTCGTCAAAGCTGTGAGGTACTGGTAGACGCGTATATGGAAGAGTACTCTCACGTACAATGGCATATAAAGCGACAAATTTTCTCTTTCCTTCGTTGACTTGTCATCCTTCCCCTACGTTACTTGTCGATGTTTCCAGCTTTGTGTTTCGATAAGACATCTATTTAAGTGTCATCTTGATCAGTGAGTAGCTTCTTATCCTACTACGGGTCCCTTTCACTCTTCTTTATGACGAATTTTTCGACCGAATGCAATTAGGAAGTGCCGTCTGAAGCTTTACAGCTCTTGTCGATACACGGTTCTCTGATTTCCCTCCTTCTCTTCATATTTCAGACTTTGAACTTGTGCTAACGATGATTCCCTCTTTTCAGGTGCACTCATGCAAGAGGGAAAGACAATTGTATTCAGTAGATCTTTGTTCGTATAATCCATTGCCAATCAAAGACCAAGTTACTCCTTCAAAGCTAGAACCACGAGGAGTAGTACTTCAGTACGCAAATCCCATCGCCCTCTTTCCAATCTCGGTTGTGACGTCTTTCTCAACACCTGTGCCATCCCAGCCCCCTTCTGGCACAACTGTCCTAGGGAAGTCTGGTGGAGGGATGCCTTGCTTGAAGCTCTCCAGCTGTCTGATCAAATATTCTTCGTTCTGCTTCGTCGATGGGACTGCTGGGATATACATGACGGCGGAATCATCGACACCAACGTGGTCAACCTCGACGGAATGAACCACGTCACAGTGCCAGAAGACCATATCACCAGGATTGACGTGTGGACAGGAGGTCATGGTGATTGGGAGTTGCATGTGCGGATGAGAAGGAGGGATGAGTCTTGGGCCTCGGAATGAGGACGGTGATGCAAAAATGCCAGGAAATTCTGGTGTGGACGTATCTGGACAACTGTGAGCACCATTGTGTGTTGAATACTTCATGTCAACTAACCAAGTTCCCAGTTCTCTGCATCCAGAGGATCTTCGGTGACTTGCTTTTCTTTAGGTCGGAAGAATGGCCGCATAATCAAGTATGCATTGGATAACTGGACGTCAGGAAAGACCTTCAACGTCCCAAGGCCTGGGCCTGTCTCGCTGTACTCGTTGAGTACCTTATCGAATGTCATCAAAAACACAACGTACCTCAAGGCAAGCCACCCTTGAAAAGTCCTGAATACGCTCGCCTGGTTTGCTCTCTTGTAAAGCGATATCTTGGCGTTCAGACGTCCTTCAAGTGCGTACGGGTCGTGCTTTCTCCAATTTCCTTCCAAAATATCTGCAAAGCAACTCCGGAAGTTGGCGTCTTCCCAACGTTCAATGCCGCCGCCTACAAAAAACATCAACATTCATTCTCCTTCCTTGACAAATATAGGAAACTTGCCGTCAATGTGTGGTGGGTGCTGGTCCCATTTGTTCCCCGGATGGCGAATGCGGAAGCGGTCTGCATACGTCAATGGCGTGTTTAACTTCACATCTTTCAGGACACTCTGGACGTCGCTATCCCCACTACTGGATGATGTGTTATACAGGTGGTTCAACCAGACAGTCGTCGCGAGGATGTTGGGGTCTGCTCGGGCTTGAACTTGAGGTCGTGTCCAGCTAAAACCCTGTTAGCTCCCGAAACCGCGAAGTTTGGAGATACCACGTACTAAAGCATGAAGAATTGCTTGTCGTTTTCCGGGATGCCTATCAACAAATTCATGCATAGATCTCCGGACGAGTCTTCTCCGGCGCACCTTCGACTGGATTCGACTTCACATGGGCCTTCAACTCTTCCTTCCACGCCGTGGCTTGTGCATCGCCAACTACGTTTCGGATAATGACCGTCCCTACACGTTTGATACGCTCCATCTCGTCCTTGGAAATCTTGTTCAAATCCGCGAACTCGACTATCGGAATAATCTTTTTAACGACATTAATCGTGCCTCTTCCGAAAGCAAATCAAGAGACTCACTTCACTGGTCTCTTTCGCATTCTCGACTTCCTTTGCCTTCGCCTTCAAGGCTGCGAGCACATCCTCCCAAGCCTGGACGAACTTCTTCTTTCCCTCATCATCCGCAGGAAGTAGGGCACGTTTGAGGTCCGCGAACCTCTCCGGCATGGGTATGTCTCCTGGCAGTGACATTTGGAAACCTATGAAGTTTATAAAATTTACATGAAATGAGGACTCCCTTCGCGATAGGACTTGGGTATTACTGACCTTCAGTTAGTCGAGATACAGTGGTGTTAGTTCTTGACAGAACCAACTGGTGTATGAACGCGCGACTGGATCTTTATGAAAAGCAGACATGGGAATATCGCATCGTGTTCCAAGACCGATTACGTCCTATCATCCTCATGACCTCAACGTTCTTCATCATTGGAGGCGAACGGCTCTCCGTCCTGATAACAGGGCTTCGGAGGGATGTGAATTTTACTCGAAACCTCTCTTAAGTTTCCAAATTTAGGGGTAATGCGCCGTTGGGGTCGGTCCGAATTAGCTTTGAGCATTCTGCAATGATCTGTACAAACCGTTCTTTGGCACTTGCAGCTTCACCGGCAGTGGCCTGCCAGTGCTTCATTAAAACTCTGACGCATTCCAAACCCTTCTAACTCTACTCTTGAAATTGAGAAATCGGGTACCTACTTCTGCATATCTCATCTTTGCTCATTCATGAGAGTCAGTGAGAACACCTTCGCGATGCAATTGTCTTCGCAGTCAATGGAGTGTTTGCCTTCGCACTAGTGTGGAAGTTTCGCCGAGGTAGTTCCGTAGACGATTGAAATAAATATTCAGCGCACCTTCGAGAGGACTTGGACATTCGGTTTCTCTGTAAGACCTTGAGTAGCTCGAGCACTCTTTTGAAAGTTTCTGGCATTTTAGTATATGCTACTTATGTATTGAAAAAGCCATCGAAGATGGACAGGTAAAGTTCGTTTGAACGCGTCGACGCGTGCTTGTTCTCACGGCGGAGACGCGTCGAACGAGCGCGTCGGGACAACGAACATCTTCCTCCTCCCACCTCGTAAACTCAAAGTCCAACTGCATCATTTTCTGCGCAGTATGGCAGAGCAAACTACGACAATGAATACGACCTTGGTACCGGAGATACTTGGGTTTTCTCCACAAATGCTTCTCGACGACATCATTAGCGAAGCTGGCGACGCGATCCTACAATGTTTGACTGCCACGGAGCTATTCATGCGTCGGTGGGCTGATGCGCGGACAGAAAGAGTAGGAGAGGACTGGGATGGTGTGGCAGCTGTAGAACAAGTGAGTTGCACAGTCTCACAGTACCTATCACATGGAAGCTTTGCTTACTGGTGTCTGAAGGGTTTGGTAGCATTCACAACATTACTCGAGTCCCACACGGACACCGCGTTCGACTTCTTTGAAGTCTGGTCAAAACGCAACATATTCTACTTCTCTCCTGACTTGCCGATAGTCACACCACATCACAAAGGTCTTGTATTGACCACCAGACCCGAGGAAGAGACGGAACTCCTGACCGAAATTGAGGAATTGAGACGGCGAATAGAGAATGTCAGTAATCACTTCCCCGTCAATCGCGCTATGATGCTCACTTTGAACTTTCTTAAGCAACGTCGACTAAAGCGTTTGTACGCAAAGGCCGAAAGGATATCCCGCGTCGGAGTCCGCAATTCGGAGAGGCGGTTGCGGCGTCTAGACTACCTCGCTGAGACCGACGTCAAGCTCCTCAAATCGCTTCCGGAACAAATTACGCAGCTTTTCGAGTCTGTCGCATCTCTTCCTCACGTCGACCCCAGCACAACGGCACTGCAGCCAAAGCCGGATCCTGGCAAACGCCTTTGGGAAACGGGCAAGGCCGGGTATATCAACTGGTCCATCGGACAGCTCATCTCGAAGTCGAAATTACAAGGACCTTCGTCAGGTGGGAGCATCGTCGTTGGGAATGCAGTGGAACAAGCTAGTGCCGTCGGAGAGACACAGGATATCAAGAATTTACTGTTCAATCTTTCTGAGAAAGATGACGACCAGGATGAGGATATGGACACGACGTGAATGTGAGGGCATTTCATTTCGAACATGTAATTAATGAGATTGTATCTATAGTGTCTTTGTACGGGTAACTTATGTATTGTATTCGATTGTTGTATGGCGTCTTATCTCTTCGAAACATTACACTCGAATACGTGGATGTGACTGTAAAAAGCTAAGTGGCCCATCGATAAAATGCAGCGTCGAATCTTACTTACCTTGTGATTCCTGTCGTAAACTCGATATCTCTCGGATTTACCATCCTACCCAGGTCACTGAAGGGAGAGATCGTACAATTCGCCAATATGCTTGCCATATTGATAAGCATCCACTTTTCTGCAAATTGAGATCCTGGATCGTAGGTTTGCCAACTAAGCTTCAAGTCTTTCATAAACCTGGGACTTACCAGGGCACGACCGGGCCCCAAAGCCGAATGCAAAAGCCCGAGGATCCATCTGCACCGGTCGCTTCGGGTGACTCTCACCAGTTGCAAGGAATCGTTCCGGATCGAAGGTAAAGGGATCCGGGTACGTTTTCTCATCATGGAGAATGGCCCAGACATTCGGGATGATTGTAGAGTTTTTTGGAATATGGAAGCCCAGGTACTCGTCGTTTCTTATTACTCTGTGGGGGAGAGCTATCGAAGAAGGCAGTCAGAATAATGACAAAATTGTCGAAACAGGAGCTGCAAAGCTCTCACCGAGAGGCCCGACGGGAGCAAATCGCAATACTTCTTTAAAGACCGCCCCAAGGTACGGTAAACTGTCAAGATCGGTGTAAGACGGTTGGCGTCCCTTCCCGAGGACTAAATCTAGTTCTGCCTGTGCCCGAGACTGAATAGCCGGGTGGAGGGTCATGAGCATGACAAACGACAGTAGCGCAGATACTGTCTAAACACGTAAGGAGAACAATATCGAAGATCAGCGATCTCGGACACGAGCGGTAACAGCTGCGAGAGATGAACGGACCGTGTCAGCTGCACCGGCGTAAAGAGCACCAGCACACCAGTTGATAATCTCCTCTTCCTCCGCTGTAGGATACGAGTCATCCTCGCGAACAAGTAACCGGGAGGTGAATGAATTGTTAAATTTGCCGTTAGCCTTGAACCGTAGTAGTCAGGCACGTCGACGCTAGCGCATACAAGGAGAAAGAGAAATACTCACAATTTGATTTTTCACCCAAGTGTACGGGACGCTGGAAAGAAAATCAAATCTCGTTTTCCATTCGAGGGCCTGCCTCTTGAAGTCGGCACCGGGGAACCATGAAGGGACGAAGCGCACTACCGACAAATGCCAACAGTAAGTCATCCGCCTAGGAACATAATTTAATGGCATTACACAGGGGAAAGCTATCAACAAGCCATCTTCCTGGTGCCAACGCCTTTCCGGTGATTTGAGATGTCTCTTCAGCGGCGGTGATGAAGTCGTCCTTGAGGTTTGATACAGTGTAGCCGTACGTCGACCTCATTATGACTGCTGCGGCATTTCTTGGTCGATTGCGATAAAAATCTCGTAGAACAAGTCAAAATAATAAGCGCTTACAATCGTATATTGGCTTCAAGATTGGAACTGTCTTCGATGAGTCTTTGGGTGAGTTTTGATGCTTCTTCTTGTAATAAAGGCCAGTGTTCTCGAATGAAAGACGTGTTGAGTCCGCTGTGGAGCAGTTTGCGATACCTCCTATGCCATGGATGCAATGACGAGATGTTAAAGACCGACTTTCCTCTGCCAACAAGGTCGAAAAGCATCCAGGACATGGGACGATCAGAATAAATGGAGGATCGCTTTTCCAAGAGCTCAGTGACCGCCTGGACGGAGTTCAGGACGATGAAATTTCGTCCAAATGTCCTAAATTGAAAGACAGGGCCTTGAACCGCGGTCGAACGTCAATAGAGAGCATATGGTGAGAGATTAGGGTACTGACCATACTTTCGAGACCACTCCGAGTACGTGCGCCATGGCTCTTTCTTCGGGATCTGGTGAGTGTTACCAGAGAAGAGATGACCTTTGGGCCCAGGAAGAGGGGTAGCGTTCGGAGGGGGGAAGGACCTAAGCCATAACCACAGCACGAACGCCGCTAGGAGAACCACGGGGGCCAATGGTTGAACTACGGAAGACATACCGCTCGGACGACAAGTCGTTCTGCTCCTTAGGAAAGTATTTATACCAAGTCTCATTCCTCCGGTAAAATTAAATCTGAAACAAAAGAACTATCAGCACGAGTAGATGATGCTCTGACCGGTGTAGCCGAGGCAAGAAGTCTTGGTCTTCTGCCCAGTTCCAATCTCCGCATTTGACTGATTCAAGGATCGCAGCTAAAGCTGAGCCCAGCATATATGAGCGCGTGACGGTTCAGAAAATTTCTCCTTGGTCGGTGAAAAACAGCAGGCGATTTTGGACTGACGAAAGCACGCGGAAGGATAAAAGCGAGGCCCAAGGTCCCATGCTTGCTCTGATTACAACTCGAAAGTCCGCAGCGGGAAATCCGGCGTGTAGGGGAGAAAGGACCTGAAAGGCAGCACGTCACTGACTGGCAATTTTAGAGTGCGGACCTCGCCGCCCGGCTTTGGTCATTGTTGCGAATCTAGCGGAAGATTCTGAGCTATCTCACTGCGCGAGACGGCCTTTTCCGATTTTCAAAGAATAAAAGGGCGTCGAGCTGCGAGCACCGGTCTCGGTACTCGAGTATGGCGAACAGAATTCAGTTATTACGGAGACGGTCACGTACAACAAGACCAACCTGTGCTAGTCCCCCTCAATAACGTTATACCTATGCAGTCAAACGCCGCATGAGTGATCGACGAGTAAAACGGACATGTCCTCGGGAATCCAATAATCGCGCCGTCGAGAAATTTAGTTCCAGGGTACTTCTTGCTTTGGACACCGGGACGAGACTTCAACACGAAGCACAATTTTGGAAAATTTATACGTCTTGATGGGCATTTGGTGAGAAGTTTTCAATTTTTTTGATACTACACGCAGAGCTCAGAAGACTTCTGTTTGTGGGAGGGTCATCCAGATTTCAGAAACGAAAGAGCATATCCCTCACAAGACAAGTATGATTCCTGATTGCAAAAGGTGAAAGGTGACCGGTTTCAAGGCAAATTGCGTCCAGAGTTGATGGCGTTCGCCACTTGACTCGTGTTCGGTCTGTTGAATGCGTACCTGAGCGGATTAAGTGAGAATGTTATTAAGAATCCACAGATAACAAGATGGCACCACCTTTCGTAAGAGTCCAAGTACAGTTCTTCAGTGCTACACGTTGCCTTGAATGATGCGTGGTTAAATAGCCTGAGCAGCCATCTATTGAAACGCTCGTTTTCAGGGAGCTCAAATCCTCGATAGTGCTTCAAAACATTCGAAGCTCTGAATAACCCTGGATATATACGTGAGCTATCGGAAATAACATTAGATCAATCCGCTCGTACAGGGACCGGCCATAGCATCGGTAAGATTGAGGGACCCATTCTCGTGCCATAAACCAAGGGCGACAGGGTCTTGGCTTTCGCGTTCGGCGCGCAGAAGTAGACCTGCGAGGCCATCGAGGGATTCAAGGAAGTCCTTGCCAGCAGCAATGGACTGTTCCTGGTCTTGAGCTTGAAGAAAGCGATAGAATGCTGGTACGAGCGACCTATTTACGTGATCACATTGCAAGCGCACGAGAGCTCTCGCATCTTTCGATGTGGAGTGAGCGGCTATGAGCAATATGCGAAGTGAACATTCTTTACATGGATCCTTTTTGGGAGGAAGGAGGCTCCGTTCGGAATTCGCCAGGCTTGCTTCGATTTGGGCATGAAGATCAGTGCTTAAAAAGTCACTGCTTACTCTTCGACATATTCCAATATGACCGTGCTTTCATTTAACGCCTTCGGCGGATTGAAATTGTTGAGCTTCAGGCCAGGAACAAGACCCTTGGGCGACACCTCAAGGAGTTCCTTCGGCTTTTTGTATGGATCCACCTCGACTGTCATGCAAACGGGAAAAATTGATGAGCTTAGATTATGCTCTAAAGCTTGGTCGCGCTTACAGTACTAAAGAGGGACATTAGAGCGCGATTCCAGACCGAAACATGAGGACTGACTTGATACGGAATTTGGAGATACTCCAATGCTATCCACACGCGTTGGACAAACGGGCAGAAGCACGCCGCAAAGAAAGTGATATCCTCTGTTGTCGAATGTTTTTGAACCGTAACGAGAGCATCACCAGTGCAAGACTTATGATAATGCTTGCCCGTGTCGACGCCGTTCGTCATCGTGGTTTGAAGAAGACTTGTATTCAATGCGAGGGAGCACTAGCCGACAAGGTTCGAAGTCCGAATCGGGATTTGCCGAGATACATCGTTTGACTTACAGACGAAAAAAACAACCACTAGAGATAGCGCCGGCTGTGCGCCGGCCCCGCCCCTTGCTCTGTTTTCCTCTGGCAAATCCCGTCCGGAGTTGCCCAACGAGCGTGCAAGTTTGCTTCAGCGAAATCGTGTATTCATCGCAGTACAGTTATACAAATATGAAGTAGAAATACAAATGGGGCGCACGAAGCAGGAACTTCGATATACAGTTAAGGAATAAGATACTTCGTTAGTTTTCTTTGTGCGTTCGAAGGTGAAAAGAGAGAAGTAGACGACAAAAAATCCGGACCTTTTCTTTTTGATACAGTGAAGTGCGTCTTTTTTTTTAAAAAAAGGAGAAGAAGGGAGCGAAGCAGACGAGGGGAAAGTTGGATACAAATACAGTGCGCGCCTTTACTGATCTCGTGAACGACTTGCAATGGCAGTCGTAGTGACGAGCCCTTCAAGTCCGAGTGTCAGCGTCCACTGAAGCGGGGTTGATGCCGATTGATAACTCACCAAGAAAAAGAGAAATCAGTGCCCGCCCGAACGGTCCGGGCCGCAAACCTTCTTCGCAAGCGCTTCGTTAACGAGGTGCAACTTCCTCTTGAGAGCAGTGTTGTTGCGCACCGGTGCCTGCACGAGGACGTGGAGCTCTTGAAGTTCTGCGACGAGCACTTTAACCTTGCCTGCAATGACATACGACACAAAGTTCAAATCAGCTTTGACGATCGCCCCCGGAAGGAGTCGCTCGTAGTCCTTAGGATCCATGAGGTCGCCCTTTACGTCGAATGCGGGGAAAGGGACGATGTCAAACGTGTCCGCCAGCGGGTCCGCTGTGTCATGCCAGCGCTTAGATGCCGGCCAGCCCTTTACCGAGAAGAGGGGCAGCGGCGCAGCAGGCTGAACATCTGCGTCCGCGCCTTCAACAAGGACAAAGCCCTCATCTGCGACTCCACATTAATAACCATTCACTGGCCGCAAGTCAAGACGCTAACGGATGCGCACCTTCGACAGTAGCCCCCACTGCGACAGCGTCTCCCGGAAGCTCGGGGACCTGCACATCAATGACCTCTTTTTTCTTCAAAAAGCATTGGCAGTGAGCACGAGCCAGCCGTGGTGAACAGACCAAAAGCGAGGACTCACAATCATGAGCTTGTGCGTAACAGAGATATCCTTGGGATCCCTGCCAGAAGGGATTCGGACAGGAAACTGCGCATTACCTTTCTTTGGACCCGGTGCCTTGCGAGCAATGGCGTTGAGGCTTGCCACGTACTTGGGAAAGTCAGTAGCAAGGAAAGCGAAGCGGGCGTCGTGCTTGGGGACAGTCAGCTCGAACTTGAGCTTCGTGCTCGGGGGCTCAGATCCTTGCATGGAACCGACAGAAGTGCCGTCAGCCGACAAGTAGTGATTCGCCGACCTGATCTGGCCCAAGACGGGAGCCGCTACCTCGGGCATGTCGTCCTCGTCTTCTCCAGCTTGGACAACACGATCCCCTTTCTTTCCACCTTGAGAAGAGTGAAGGGGAGCGTTGGGATCAGTACCATCGAAGAGAAAAGAAACAGCAGAGTGCACGCACCTTCCACAAAATTGATAAGGTTGGCAAACGCCGGATTGGCGAGGTAATACTGATCAGCAAGGACCGAAGCAATCGCCGCTCCGATGTCGACGCCAGCGTCCGCTTGTGCATTCTCTGCCTGAGCGGTCACTGGATGAGCATTGTCAGCGACAGCCTGGACATGCTCATGCTGAGGGGGTGTGGCTGTCATATCGAGTAAGACGGTAGAGGAGAGCGAGTGAAGTTAAATACAGTTTTTGAGCAACGAATTCGAGGGACCGAGGTCGACTAAGAAGCACAAAAGTCGCGAGAGCCGCCTCCTTTTATCGTCCTCTGGGAGACCCTCTGCAGAGCGTCTGGTGCTTTGTAGAAAGTCTCGAGCGCAAATCCAGGCTGCAAACATACATCGGAGTGCGGCAACGTGCGATGGTCGCGAATATTCGATCCGTCAAAAAATGGAGGCCATGCAGATGGAGGAAGGAGCCTGGGGGTCGGCCTGCTCCTCTCGCTCCTACCAAACACGGTCTCGTGAAAGTTTTCGCGGTCTGGGAGGGCCTCCGACGCGCCGGAGGTGAGCGAGCCCCCTCCCGCTCGTTAAACGAGACCACAGGACCGACGAGTAATTCAATAAAGTCGGCTTGCCGTTCACTGGCACACTGAAGTCGAAGAAGGAAGAGACGAGAGTCAAAGAAGCCAGGTAACTTGCTTTGAGCATTGAGCATGAAAGGGATACAGTGCTACAATTCAAAGCCTTCACTGCCAGCGTGCGCTGCGCCGGGGTCGAACTCAGTGACCACGGGTGCCCTCCTCGTTTGTTGCACCGGAGAGATCGCGGAAAGGTGGTCGTACACCGGGACGTTGGAGTCAAGAGGGTGGAGGCCAACCCTCGGGGGGAGTTCAAACCACGCCCTCGACAACACCGGATAAGCTTCCGTTGGCACATTGATCGTGCACTGGGAGAGGCGACGTTAACTGGGAATCAAGAGTCCAGAATGAGATTGCATTACCCTCAGATCATCAGTTCCTCGTCCCGTAAATGTCACAGAGGGAGACATCTCAGCGTACACCACTTCACGAGGTAGGTCAACGGTGGCGTGAGGGATCGGGATCCCGCGGCCCATGTTGTAGCAGATAATTGTAATCTGGCAGGACAAGCGGAGGTGCATAAGGACTGAACCCGCGGTCAGTTGTCGTGCACTCACCGTCGCACAAGGCATGTGTGTATGAGAAGGCGAAGTACACTTTCGAAAGGCACTGGCACCACCTTCGCGTAGTCCTCAAAGTCGAACTCACTGCCGAAATGCAGGGCGCGCCGACGCGGAGAGCACGAAATCACGAGGCACGTACAGCTCCACGTCCTCCCAAACAGGTTGGCACGGCGTCGCGCAGGTGTTCGGGAGTCCGAGAAATGTAGGTGATCCGCACCCTCCGACTTCACTTGAGCAAACGGGGATAATTGGAGAAAATATCAGCCAGGCTCGACTGCCCAGAGCTGCACTGGCTGTCGAGGCCGCGACGGAACTCGTCCAAGTTGCTCAATGTCGCTGAGACGTCCTGAACACATAGCATGTTTGACGAAGGCGGAGATCATTTCTTCAGTTCCAGGCCGCACGTTCTCGAACGAGGCTCGGCACCTGCGCGACACGCTCATCCGCGAGGCCCTCGAGCTCCCTGAAGACAAATGGCGAATGGTTGTCGAAGCAGCAGAGGCAAAAGAGGAGGCACGGCTCGAGCGCGAGACAGAGCGCGAGGCGGAGAGGGCTCGAGCGCGACGAACGAGCTCCGTTGGCGACATTCTGGACCGGCTTGCCAGCTACAATCCCGACGTGTCGCGCTTCATGGATCTGCCTGACCAAGAATGCATTCGAGAGCGGTATCGGCGGTTCCGCGCTGCGACTTCAAACGACGCACTCCGTCACGAAGTCTGCTTGTCGTGCTCTCGTGAGATGTGGAAGCGGGAGTGCGAGGCGCGGCTGGTTTCCGAGGTACCCAACCGCGAGCTATTGAAGCCGTCGACCCCGCATCCCGCACACACACTCACCGGCGGGCTGCTGCTGGCGCACGAAAATGTGATGAGCACAGCGGGCGGCGCTTTTGGATGGTGGTGCCGAGAATGCCTTCGGGAGCTGGAACGCGCACACAGGCCAGCCCTGAGCTTGTCGAACAACATGTGGATCGGGGAGATACCACTGGAGCTTCAAGCGTTGACTGTGCCAGAACAGAAGCTGATTGCACTGAGATATTCTCGGTGCTTTGTCTACAAACTCTACCCAAAGGACGGCGGTGTGCGAGACCCTCGACGGCTACAGAACGGAATGAAAGGCAACATGACTTCGTACCCTCTGAACACCGAAGATGTCGGTCGAATGCTAGCGGGGAATTTGCTCCCTCGTCGTCCAGCTATATTAGCGTCTGTCATTGCCATCACGTTCACGGGTAAGAAATCACTGCCGAAGCGTTGGCTTTTGCAGACATTTCGAGTGCGAAGGCATGTGGTTCGAGACGCACTCTTGTGGCTGAAAAGGAACAATGTTCTATACCGTGACGTGGAGCTGGACATGGAGGCGCTGAACGAACTCCCTCTGAACGGAGTCCCCGACGAGATTCTTCAAGGTGTCCGTTCGCATTCCGATCCCGAACGAGTGGGGGCAATGCAGGAAGGTACAGGGTACGTGCCGGACGATGGCGAAGACGGAGGGGGAGGAGTGCAGGCCGACGCCTTGGACACTGAAGGAGTCGAAGGAAGGGAAGACGGTGAGCCAATTGGAATCGAAGTTCAGCGAGCAAAGAAACTGACTTTTTCTTCTCGTGAACTAGAAGAGGCTTCGCCTGACGTGGTGAGCATCCAGAGCCTGGGCGTTTGCGATACGGACGTAACCCAACTCTCGCCCTCGGAGCTGATGATGTACGCACTCGCGAATGCAGAAAAAGACGGCGAGGAGGCTGGGTACGGGGTACGATACGGGAGCCGAGCGTTGAGCACGTTCGCGCAGCCCAGGGGAGACGGAAACGAGACCGAGAGAATTAAGAACCCGATTGCGAGCACATTTCCGTTCTTGTTCCCGTACGGAATCGGTGGGCTCGAGGAGGAGAGACCGGTGAAGGTAACTTTTGCAGCCCATTCACAATGGGCACTGCAATACCACGACCGTCGATTCCGAACGCACGAAGTGTTTCCTTTCGTGGTCTTCGCCATCTTGCAGACACGCGAGGCCATGATGTCAGCGCGAATCCAAATGAAGCGCCCGCACTTTCATCAACTGGGATTCTCGCTAGAGACCGTAACATTGGCGGATTTAAAAAAAGCGGAGGAGGAAGAGCGCGCTCACCACAGGGTGTCAGATAGCCGTATTCGGCAGCTCAAGCAGCATTTGTACGCCTGCGGGGGTCGAGTGACAGGTTCCGACCAATCTCGCGCAAGCTATCGCGCTCAGCTGTGGGGGACCTCCTTGTATCTTCGCCCTCCGAGCCTGTGGATGACTTGGAATCTGAGCGACATCCACGAGCCAGTGGTGCAAGTGTTGGCCGGACAAGACATCGACCTCGACGAATTTGTAGCTACGTCGGGGCTCGATGACGAAGGTCGAAGCGTAATCGTCGCCAGTGATCCGTACGCGTGCTCAGAATCATTTCATTACCTTGTATCCAAGATCCTGTCAGAGGCGCTTGGGATCTCCAGGACCGAGCAGCAAGTGACTTCGGAGATGGGATTGCTGGGAACGCTGTCAGGGTATTTCGGAGTCATCGAAGCGCAGGGGCGAGGCTCGCTTCACATCCACATGTTGCTTTGGCTCGCGGATGCGCCGTCCAGCGAGGAGATGACGGAATTACTGAAAACTACGGAATTTCGTGAGAAGATGAGAGCTTATATTTCCAAGAACATAAGTGCGTACATGGAAGGGATGAGCTCACAGGAAGAGGTGCTCGCAACACCGAAGGCCGCAAACGTGAGCTACAGTCGTCCTCCAGATCCCGACGCCCCAAACTTCTTCGAAGAATGCAAGGAGCTGGAACGAAAGCTGGTTAGATCGTGCCAAGTCCACACCTGCAAAACGACGACATGCCTGAAGATGAGGAACGGGGTTTACGCATGCAAACGTCGTGCTCCCTTCCCCCTTTCCGATGAAGCGTTCGTGACCGAGCTCGGGAAGTGGGCGTGCAAGAGACTGTACGGATATCTGAACGGCTGGTGTCCACCGCTGATGCCTATCCTTCGCTGCAACAATGACGGAAAGATGATCACGAACGGCGCGGAGACACATGACAGTGGGTTCTACTTCAGCATGTACGCGACGAAGAAGCAGGGATCGTCGAACAACCGCTCTGCCCTCCTCGCCGACACGTTCGCGTACCACCGTCAGGACACAGCATACGAGAACGACATCATGGAGAGGAACCGGCTCCTAATATTTCGCTGTTTGAACATCCTGAATGGGCAACAAGAGTACAGCGCCCCTCAGGTGATGTCGTACTTGATGAAACGAGGGGACGCATTCCGCTCTCACAACTACGCAGACCTGTATTGGTTTGCGTTCACGCGGGTGCTGGTGAAAGAATTTCCGGAGTTGAAAGAGATCAGGGCGAGGTGCGTTCACCAAAAGCGAATGGATCACATTGAGAGGGGTCGCTAACTGCAGCAATCTGTAGCCCGGAACACGAAGCACCCACAACGGACGACGAGCAGGATGGCGCTGCAAGTGAATCGGGGTCCGTGCGTGACGAGGAGGAGGAGGACGACGACGATGAAGGGCAGCGGGAAGACGCAAACGCTACCGCCGGAGCCGATGAGGTGCGATCGGTTTTTTTTTCGTATTCTGTAACGGAGCTTTGCTGAGAGGCAGAATAGGAGCCAGAGACCGTCACGATCACATTCAATCATCGCGGGAGAATGGTGACGCGAAGCCAAGTCGACGACTACCGCTTCCGAGGGCGTGGACTGGAGGAGCTGAATGTGCTTTATTTTGTCGTGAACACGTACGAGAGGCACATCTCGGCACAGTCGCAAGCAGACGTCTTGGAGGACGGAGGGGACGGCCGGCTCGAGGATGACGAGCTCTACGCGGAATTCGAGGAAGAGATAGGGAACGAGAGGCGACGCAGACGGGGCCATCCGACGAACGATAGATGGAAGTATCTCGAAGGGCATCCTCGCCGTTTGACTGCTGAACGTGTGGTCCGTTCTGTTGGTCACCACACATTGCCAAGCATTGTCGGCCCTTTCTTTCCACGGAGCGACGATCGGGGCCGCGAGCATTTGTACTGCGCAAGCATGCTCCTCCTCCTCAAACCATGGAGGCATCTCCACGACTTGAAGCGTCCGGACGAAGACTGGGTGACCGCGTTTGCGGAGTTCAAGCGCACGGCATCGAAGCACATGTTACACGTTCTGTCCAGCATTCAGTACTACTACGAAGGGGTGTCGAGTGCTGAACGGGCCCGACGCGAGGATGCAAGTGCAAACGAAGATGTGGCAAATCATCGACGTAGAGCACGCGATCTGCAAGCCGAGGCGTCAGATTTCGCAGACGCACAGATGGCGGAGGTAGACGTACCGGAAGCCGTGCGCGTCAGCGAAGCAGACATCGAGAAGTTCATCAAGAACCAGCGATCGCAGCGGGAGGAGAACCACGGCATAGAGGCAGTCCAGCTCGCTCGCATGATCCACCTACTCCCTGACAATGCGTGTCGTTGGGAGAACGAAAGCCACCGTCATCACACCGCCACGGGAGGAGACATGCAGAAGGTGGCAAGCTGGAAGCTGCTGCTCGAATCTGCAGGTGGTCGGAACGCGGAGGAAACGGACAGAGCGCCAGAAAGGGAGGGCGATGACGGTTCAGTGGACGTGGCTAACGAGAGGCGGCAGAGCGAAGTTGAAGCGTCTGTGTCGCTGATTCCGCGAGGGGACACCGCAGAGGCTGCCATCGAAGCAGTCGATGTTGCACACCTCTTTGAGGACCAGCTGAGGGCATTCCGCATTGTTGAGAAGCATCTGAGGCGGACGCTAGCAGAAGAGGAAGTACCGCAGCTGCTGATGTTCGTGCCGGGCGAAGGAGGAGTCGGAAAATCCATGGTGATTCAAACGATCACGAAACTGTTCGAGTCTGCAGGAGCGTCGCATCTGCTGAGTAAAGCCGCGTACACAGGCATCGCCGCGTCTGTGATCGACGGAGGGACTCTGCACAGCACATGTCGAATCCCTCAGAACAACGGGAAGCAGAGCGCTGCCAGCGAGAGAAAGTTGGAGTCGGTATGGGCTCCCAAAAAGTACTTCATCATTGACGAGATATCGATGGTGTCGAAGCCGCTGTTTGCACGCCTGGACAGAATTCTGAAAAAAGCGAAATCCAGCTTTCGCCGTGAAGGAGAGGAAGGGGCACCTTTCGGGGGGGTGAACGTACTCATCCTCGGCGATTTTCACCAGTTTCCTCCTGTAATGGGTGCCGCCAACTCACCACTTTACCGCAGAAGTCATGCAGGAGAGAAGGCAGACTACATCTCCGGGAGGGCACTTTACGAGCAGTTCGAGACAGTGGTGAAGCTGACCAAGCAAGTGCGCGTCGAGGATCCCGTCTGGCTTGATTTTCTCCGTCACCTGCGTTTCGGGCTCTGCCAGACGCGGCACGTCGAGTACCTTCGCAAGCTTGTGCTGCGTGAACCACAGTGCCCGCCGACGGACTTCACGAAAGCCCCTTGGAAAGATGCCGTCCTCATCACTCCAAGGCACAGCGTGCGCGAGCAGTGGAACGCGGCCGCTGCGCGTCGCCATTGCGTCGAACACAAGGTGCCGCTGTACATCTGCAGGGCGGACGATCGTCTGAACGGACGGCGCTTGACGCTGTCGGAAAAATTCGCTGTCGCGCAGAACAAAAAGAAGTCAGCTCAAAGCAAAGACAAGGGTGGTTGTAGAGGAGGCTTACCGTACGATGTCGAGATCGCGGTCGGGATGAGGGTGATGGTGACCTTCAACGTCCAGACGAAACTCGATATCGCCAACGGCTCTCGAGGGACCATCACGGACATAATCCTGGACGAGAACGAAAATTGCAGCGAAACAGAAGGCGAGGTGCGACTGAAATACATGCCCGCATGTGTGCTCGTGAAGTTGGACCGGACCAAGGTTGGCAAGCTTCCTGGATTGGAGGAGGGTGTTGTCCCCATCACGCCTATCGAGAAACCGTTCAGCTGCATGGTCGGAGAGGAATCTCGCGGGTTTACTCGATATCAGCTCCCCATGACGGGCGCGGCCGCATTTACGGACTACCGCTCGCAAGGCCAGACAATTGTGTACGTGATATTGGACCTCGCAACCCCGCCGTCGGGAGGCCCCCTGACGCTCTTCAACCTGTACGTCGCTTTGTCGCGTAGTCGGGGCGCGTCGACCGTGCGATTGCTGAGAGACTTCTCCCCTGCACTCCTGATGTCGAGCATCGATCCGTATCTAGCAGAGGAGGACAAAAGGCTGGACGAGCTCAACGAAGAGACCAAGCGACTGTACGAAGAATTGTTTAGCTAAAACTTGTAACGAACGAGTTGTGGTAGATACAGTAACACACCGTGGGTTCAAATGCTGGTCCCCCGCCCTCAAGCCCACGGTCGTCGAAAGTTGAGATCGTTAAATTGGAGACTCCATCTCGATGATGCGCCACCTCTGAGTGATGTATAGAGTGAAAGCAACAAGAAAGAATATATAAACGATCACGTACGAGTTGACAATGAGGTGAAAATGCAGAATCGAACGTCGTGATGACCGAGATTGTCAACGACTCGTGTTTGAAGTAGCTCGCGGAGCCTCTGCTGCCTGCAAATCAGCTACGTCTGTACTAATTCTCAGATGCTTTGTATGTGCAGCACTCACATTCAAAATCCTGAAGCATCTACGGAGTTTGAGCCGTCCAACGCGAAAGAGAAGGGAGCAAACCGTGCTGATTCTTGCAGCGCGTGTCCGTGCAGCACACACCCTAAACGGGAACGAGGAAAATAAGCGAGGGGGTGTCTACTCGGTGGACACTCTCCCCCTCGCTTAGTTGTGTGAGAATTGGGACCCAGCGAATGAACGCGAACGTTAGAGACGCGGACGCGATGCGTTCACGCGCCCCGTGAAAACTGTAGTTGCTCGTTCCGTGTCGCGTCTCGCCAAGTAATATCCAACACCGAAACGAATCTGGTCTTTCTCATCGCGATTCAGCCTGACACCATGAACGACGCAAGCCATTATCACATTCAAAGGTCAGCAGAATTTATAGTACGGCAGGGAGACAAGCACGCGGAGGAACTTGAGAGAAGAACGGGTGCTACTATTTGACAAGATCGATAAAACGGACAGAGTGTGCTTTCCGCCGCATCAAGCCTTGTACATTTACGCACATTACCGGTAACTTCAATACACGAGAGTCAGCTTTCCGTCTTGAGCATGAGCAAGACTTAGAGCGAGAAATAAAGTTGAAGACGTACCACGTCGTCGCGTTCAGCGCCATGTCCATGGAGCCCCTCGTTGCGAGCCACAACGACGCTCGGTTCGGTGACATCGTGGCCATTGTTTTTAGTCGTTCGAAACGTCGGCGCCTACACCATACACACGAGCGAAGTCAATAGGTACACAGAGAAGCGAAAAGTTTTAGAGAACTCACCATATTTGCCGGGAGCATCAGGTGTACATGCAGCGCCCCTCTGGACTGCTCTTCATACGCAACGACCTACAGATACGACACCGTCAGCGCACGAATGGAGGCGAATGAGCGTGACTCACCGGAAAGTTGAAAGAGGATGAGACGCCGAAGGACTGCATTTGCGAGGAACGAGAGAAGAGAAACGGATTGTACCCCCCGCCCTCCTCTGAGCAAGACTCAGAATGAGAACAAGTAGCTGATGACGTACCATATCGTCGTCACCTCCATGCACCGCGAGCCCGTTGTCGTGAACTCCGACGTTTAGGAGCACCACAGAGATGTCTTGACCCTTGTACTTAGTCATCTGGAGCGTTCGTCCCTAGACCATACACACGAGCGAAGTCAATAGATACACAGAGAAAAGAAAATGGTCGAGAGCGCACCACACACGGTGGGATCATGACATGCACATGCAACGCCCCTCTTGACTGCACTTCGTACGCAACGACCTAGACGAAGGAGAACGTTAGCGAACAAACGGAAGCAAAAGAGCGCAACTCACGGGATGGTTGAAAGACGACGAGACGTTGAAGGACAGCATTTCCGAAGATCGAGAGAAGATGGACGAAACGCACCGCCCGCTCATCCTCTGAGTCTCGTAGCGCCGGACATTTATACAGCTGGAACTGAATAACGTCAAGAAGTGACGAAAAATGACGAAATGCGGACGTCGACGACGAGGCTCGTGCACCTGCGATGGAGGGAGGAAGGAATGATGCGCAGCCTCGGCAAGGAGGAGCGAGGTTCGCACTAAACGGTTGCGAAAGGGGAAGCCTCGGAAAATTTACGCTCATTTTCGCACGAATAGCGGATATCGAGTGCCCTTGCCAGAGCAAGGGGATCTTCACCGTCAGGTCGACACCAATCTATCTCTTATATTCTCCACGAGCAGCTACCTCCGAGAATCTAGATGCACATGAAAACATCTATGGGTAACACCTCATATTTTAGCCAATTGGCTTGGAATGCTCGTGGTCGCGGTGTGGATTTGGATGCCGTTACCTTCCATTCGGCGTTTGGCAAACTTTGAGAACCCCTGTGGTGGCCTTCGAACGCTCAGGATGGGACTTTGGAGGTGTAGATTTACTCCAGTGGACGGTATTTTAAGACTAATGTCCTCATGATTGATAATGGGGACGGGACTGATTCAAGCTCACTCGCTTCTTCCTTATCCTCTTTGACGTTGTTACTTACTTGAAAACGATGGACATACTCTTCTTGAGTCTTGCGTTTTGCGCTTGTCTCTTTTTTTCCGTCAAAGGAACTTGGAGATGGATGAGGACACAAAGACTCGCACCAATTCCACCTGGTCCCAAGCCTAAGTCATTCCTAGGAAACTCGAGTGACATACCTTCGGAGTACGAATGGATCTGGTTTTACCGAATCGCAAGGGATTATGGTGAGTAATAATGAGATGATGTCATGCTTTGCGCTAAATTCACTCCAGGAAAGATTGTTTATTTCCGTATTCACGGAAGACCCACTATTGTTTTGAACTCCTTTGATCATGCAAGGGAACTCATGGACAAACGAGGTTCCTGTTGGAATATCGGTTATGTCAGCAATAATTTCCTTTTATATTCTCGTGTGGCTGGCACGGTCTGCTCCAGCATATAGTCTCGAACAGGTGTATCGTACCGTTCTTTAGCTCTTACTACGACGATCTACATTTCCTATTCTCTAATTTCATCAGGTTATGAGCCTTGCGCTCAAGCTTTAACGATCTCAACTCGAACTCTATTGCATGTCATCATCCTCGCACAACACTCGTTCCCGATCAGCAAACATGGCAACTGCCACCGGTACCAATAACGTCCCTGCAAATGGATTCACCATCACAAAGTTTCGAGATGAAGATCAGCTCCGCGCAACTGGAAAGAATTTCAAC